>VXCM01009186.1:0-14023 GCA_014773175.1 Lucifuga dentata | reverse complement strand
GTGACTCCTCCCACTCAGAGTATCTTCTTTCCGTTCATCACGCCATCCTTTTTTATTTGCGACATCATACATTCTCCTCCTCTTTAGCTTTAAAGTTCGCGAACACGTTTGGTATTCTTTACCTTTTAATGTTTTTAAGTATCTTGTTTTTCAGCAGCCAATCACAGAGCACCAGAGGCAACATAAGCTCCGCCCCCACCAGCAGTAACATCATAAGGTACGGGCAATTTGGGAACCTGTCAAAAATATGTCAAGCTACACCCACAAATGTGACATCATCATCATCATCATCATCATCTTCATCTGCTCCTGCAGCTTTTGGCGGTCAGCAGAATCAGGTCAAACCAGTTTAAAGCCATGATCATGGATAGCAGCAGGAAGTCCAGAATTCCTGCTGCTCCCGCCGGGAAGTCTGAGGACGTCTGGAACCTTCAGGTAGTAAAACATACACCACAAGGCTCAGAATTTATCAGTCAACCCATGTAAGCATCCCCCTGATTTTACTCACCAGAAAACTGACCTGAGATATTTTAGTCTCAGGTTATTTTAGTTACTAGTTACTTTATCCATTAGTTACTTTGAATAAGGATTGAACTAAATCCGAATATTCTCTCTCTCTCTCTCTCTCTCTCTCTCTCTCTCTCTCTCACTCCTGGGTGCTAGCGGCCCTGCAGCCCGGCGGTCCTGGCTCAGTGGGGGGTCTGGGACTGGACTTGTTTTTAGTGGACCTGAGGAACCAAAGCCTGGGGGACCTTCCTGGACTTCCTCAGAGCGTTTTTAAGACGTAGGGACGTTTTAAAAAGGACAGATGAGACTTTTAGCTGCTTCCTGGATTTTAAAGGAAGCTGTGGTGTTTGGACGCGTTTTAATGTGGGCGGAGCTTCAGTCTTAAGGAGGCTCCTCCCTCTGGAACATGTGGTGGATCTGTGTGGACTAAACATGGCCGACGCTGCTGCTCAGAGTCTCTTCAGTCAGACTGACAGGCTGCAGAGATCAGCTGTTCTGTCGTCACGGTGACGGTTCTTAGATTGTGATGATGGTTCCTGTTGATGTTCTCCTGATGTTACAGATTGTTCTGATGTGTTTTTAGCATGTCAGAAACCAGAAATCTGTCTGACTCAGCAGTAAAACCACGTTAAAACCCTAAATACAGGTAAAGGGCGTGGTTGTGTGGACATGTGTGGACACGATGTGGACATGGCGTGGAGGGAAGGTCGTGGTCTGGGTTCAGGTGTGAGGCCTTCATGGAGACGTGTTACAAGCCTCCGTTAACTAAAAGGGTTGGAGACTTCCTGTGTTGCTGCTGTAAATGGTTTTAGACGTTGATGAAACGGTGTTCCGCCTCACAGAGAGACGCTTCCTGTTTCCTGTCAGAACCTGACTTCCTGTTCTGACAGATGCTGGGAGGTTTTTACAGCATGGATAGAAACGTGTTAAACTTCATCCTGGTCAGTCAAAGATGGTGTCTACCTCAGCAGGAAGAAAACATGGATCTGATGCAGAACATCTTCATCAGATGATGATGATAATGATGATGATGATGATGAAGGATGTGAAACATCTGTGTGGTGTTATCATGACGCTCCGTAAAACACGGAACTCTGATTTGGAGAAATAATCATGATAGAAATGTTGTTCTTTGGGTTTTCTGTTTGATTTATTATTTTTCTGTTTGTTCTTGTTTTTCAAATCAGATCGTGCATCTAGTTTTGTGTTAATGCTGCAGTTTCTGAGTTTGGTTAAATAAAGAGTGTTGAAAAATAAAAAATAAAAATCTCTCTCTCTCTTTCTCTCTTTCTCTCTCTCTCTAATAGCAAACTCCACAAAAAAAATCACCTCCACACAAGATAATCCAGGTCAGTTCTGTCCTCCGGCTCTCATAGATTTTAGAGACAATTAAGTCAAGAGAGAAGGAGGACTGACTGACCAGAGAGAGAGAGAGAGAGAGAGAGAGAAGGAGGGAAAAACTTGATGAAAAGAAGACAGAGAGAAACAGATGGAGAGAGAGAAAAATGAAGGTGAACAACCTCTTCCTGGTAAAGATTTTACAGTGTGAATGATAAAAAAAAATGTAGTGAAAAATGACTTTAGACTCATTATGCTGGATAATTTTGTGATTCCACAGAGTTCAGAAATATTCTTTGAGTTTGATGAACATCTCGAAGCCCAGCAGCTTTACTAGGAAAAACTCCAGTCAGAGCTCAGAACTTATCAGTCAACCCCAAGCAAACGAACAACTGATTCTTGACAAGTATTTTCTGCAGTTTTCTCACATGATGACGTATCTACTGTAAAATCCTGCACAAAGAGACGAAGTGAAAATCTTTGTTTCCTACAGAGTGAAAAAGGCCTTAAACGCATCATGTTAAACATTTTTATAAAGAGCAGATCATATCTGGCTAAATAATAATGCTAGTAAAAAAAAAAGAAAAATGCTAATGCTGCACCACAACATAACGGAGGGAGAGAGAGAGAGAGAGAGAGAGAGAGAGAGAGAGAGAAGGTGCATGAATGGAGGTTTTTAATGCAGAGCTTCAGAACTTCTTTCATAAGTTCTTCTTTCATAAGTCATAAGACTTCATAACTCTCTGCACGTTTCTGATTTCCTGTCCAATCAGAAGTTCAAAATCACGTTAAACTGCTGCTGCAGGGGAAACCGGATGCTGCGGGACCTCCAAACTCTACGTGTGTGTGTGTGTGTGTGTGNTCTAGTGGACAGTGATGCGTAACAAGCAGCAACATGCAACACCATCAAAGATATCAACTCAAATAACAGAGAAGAGGATCATGCCTAAAATGTGATTATCTATCTATCTATCTATCTATCTATCTATCTATCTATCTATCTATCTATCTATCTATCCCTCTGTTTTCTCAGCAGCACTATGGCACAAACTTCACGCGCAACAAAGCGCAGTGCCATACTGTGCGTGCGCGCGTGAGAAAGAAAGAAAGAAAGAAAGCGCTACGCGGAGAGGTGACGGGGACCGGATCAGACTCACCCGTGCGTATTTGGAGGAGTAGGGGTCTTCGAACAGCGCCCACATCCGGGGCCGCCACACCTCCCACCACGTCGCCCTGCGGCCGTCCTCCTGCATGCACAGCCGCTTCAGGTCGCCGTCCGCCCCGCCGGNGCTCGGGGTTCTCGAAGCTGTCCAGCGCCTCCTCGGCGTCGCGGTGCTGCCGGTAGTTCATCCAGCAGCACGCCTCCACGTCCGTCTCGTCGATGCCCCAGAAGGCGAGCTCCTCCTCGAACAGCGGCCCGCACACATCGCTGGGGCAGTGCAGCTTCCCGGTGCGGTAGTAGTTGAGGATGAAGGCGAACGTGGCCGGGTGTCGGTCGAAGAAGAACTCGTCGGACTTGGGATCGTAGTCGAAGTTGCTGTAGGCGTCGGGCTCGGTCAGCCAGGACAGGCGCGTACCGGGCAGCGTCTTCAGGGTGCTCCGGTAGGTCTCGTGTCGGATCCCGCCACAGTTTATCACGATCTTCTCGCTATCTGACGCCGAGCAAGTCATGGCTGCGATGGATCATGCTGCGCCCGACTGCTGCTGCGTTACTGCTCCATCAGCCCCGGTGCCGCTCCGCCTCCGGTGTAGCGAGCCGGTGAGGAGTCACACGGACGACTGACAGCGGCAGGAGGAGGAAAGGAAGGAGGAGAGCGAGAGAGGAGGAGTGTCTCTTTCTCTCTCTCTCTCTCTCTCTCTTTGTGTATGTGTGTGTGTAAGAGAGAGAGATGCTTCACATCAGTACTTTTCTTTCGTATCAAATCAACACCAAGCACGGAAAATAAAAACTCTGCGTCAACATTTTACTCGCAGAAATTAACATAGAGTACTTTTACTCGCAGTAAAAGTACTCTAAGTATTCAAAACAAAAGTACTTATCCTTTAAACAAACTTGTATCTCCAGTTTTGGGGGATTTTGCAGATTATAAAAGTATAAATAATAAGACAGGAAAAGTACTCCATTACAAGTAAAAGTCCTACAGTCAAAATTTAAATCAAAGGACCATACCGGTGATTTTGCATGTTTGAGCCCAATACAACCTGAATACAGTCCTGGATTCAAAATTACCACAATTACCACTGTACTCAAATATCCAAAAGTATTCAGAGCAGATAGTAGTGTCAGGTGAAAACCTCATATCTCAAATTTTAGAAATTACCATAAGAAAGAAAGAAAGAAAGAAAGAAAGAAAGAAAGAAAGAAAGAAAGAAGAAAGTCCTCAAACTCTTTGCATAGAAATGGCTAAAATTCTTTGTCATCAAGGTGAAACACTTTGATACAAGATTTTTTTTACCCACAGACATGTTTATCTCATGTTAATCTGTAAGTTAACTTGTAACTAAATTAACTAGTATCTAACTAACCAGCAGTGAAATGTTGTGAAGGAAAATTAGAAAGTCTCCAAAATGTAAAAACTGGATTAAAGTAGCAATACGTCTAAATGAAAAGTTTGAATAAATGTCAGTTTACTTTCCTCTGATGCAGGTTTTATGAATCAGCAACTGACAGACTGTCTGATTGGTTGATTTTAGATTATTGGAAATGTGTTATTGATCAGGTCACAGATTGCATATGTGAGGGCCAAATCTATTTCCATAAATCTATTTCTATTCGGCATCAGAACTTCAGCAGGTTTTGCTGCTTCATCGACAAGATCAGCGTTCTGCTGAGGAAAAAAGCTGCACGCATGGCTTTACTTCATGTATGTGTGTGTGTACATGCAAAAAATCCATGCATGCACGTGTAAACGTAAGATGTATGAGGGTTGATTGATAAGTAGTGAGCCTATCAGAGAAACTTGGAGGTGTTTCAAGTCTTTACTGCTCAAACGTCAAAGCTTATTTAGGACATTATCGCAAGAACTTTTGGTATTAAGTCTATATATTTAAAATTATTTTAATTTTTTCAACATCCAATCACAGGCCACCGTTCACTGAGAAGTAATTTTAGTTGCTTTAGTCGTGAGTCATTCAAGTCGCAAGTTAGTTTAGTCACAAGAAACTTTTCAAAAGTTACTTTAGTCACTTGTTACTTTAGCCACGAGTCATATTTAGGAGTCACGTTATTTATGAGTCACGTCATAAATAACGATTAAATTATGAGTACATCTTAGCAGGTGAAACACTGAATTTTAAGGTGGACGTATTTAAGGTGGACATATCACCTGAACATTTGATGTTAAAGATTAAAGGATTTGGCAAAACATGAAAAAATATGTTTTTTATGCTAACGTAACATGTACGCAGGTCATATGGCTCAGACATGCAAATCACTGATATGTTCCTTTAATGTTCCAGTCCCTCATGGGTAAAAGGATTGGATGAAACGGTGTCCTGCAAAACAACCNCCCCCCCCCACTGCATCTCTCCGTTCTTCCTCCTCACCATCTTTCAATCTGCTAAAACACTCGGCTCAATTAGAATGAAGCAGCAGGGAGATGATCGAGTGTTTCACACCCTCCCTCCCTCTACCCCCCTTCTATCTGTAGGGGGAGAGAGAGAGGGAGGGAGGGAGGGAGGGAGAGAGAGAGAGAGAAAACCAGTATTTGCTGAGCTCCACAAAATGAGGAGAAAAGACTGCAGAACCATCAGACCATTAGTGCTCTTCCACCCCTCCACGTTTCTCTCTCACACACACACACACACTCCATTTTTCTCTTCACCTCTTATCAGCTCTTCTCTTCATCCTCCCTCGCTTCTCTCTCTCTCTCTCTCTCTCTCATGCAACGCTAATGTGCTGTTAGTCTGCAGCACTGAGCTCTGTACAGTCTGCAGCTACACACACACACACACATACACACACTCACGTATAAACACACTCACGTATACACACACACACACACACACACATTTATTTGGATAACAGCTTCATGCTGCTGGTAAAAAATGTAATAAAGTAATTAAATAATTTGGAGATACAGGTTTTCCAGCTGACAGCAGTTTTATATATATTTTATATATATATTTTTCATTTTTTGTCATACACATTTATACCATTTATTTATAAACATTTAGTGTATTTTTGATATGCTGGTTCATTCACATCAGATGCTGCTGCTGCTGCACAATGAAGTGAATGAACGAATTTACTGCAGTGAAAACAAGAATGAACCTCTCTCTCTCTCTCTCTCTCTCTCTCTGTGTGTGTGTGTGTGCGTGTGTGGACAAAAAAGTGAGGATGCAGAAATCACTAAGCTTTAATCACTGCTTTGCACATTTTAAATGGCCGAAATGTTAATTATTG
Source organism: Lucifuga dentata (assembly GCA_014773175.1). Classification (NCBI taxonomy): domain Eukaryota; kingdom Metazoa; phylum Chordata; class Actinopteri; order Ophidiiformes; family Bythitidae; genus Lucifuga; species Lucifuga dentata. The sequence continues at coordinate 7,773 of VXCM01009186.1, read as the reverse complement.
TATTTGAATCTGAAATTTTTCATATAGTGGAATGTTGTTGAGAGAGAGAGAGAGAGAGAGAGAGAGAGAGAGAGAGAGAGAGAGTCCGCACAGAAGTCCCCCTTCAATGTCAGGAAGACCCTGTCCAGACTGGACAGCATCCATGTCTCAGAGTTCTGACCAGCAGCTGATGTCCTCACCGATGTCTTCTTCATCACTGAGCGCTGCAGGACTTCCTGTCTGCTTCAGTGATCCGTCCCGTTACCTCACACCATCACTGTGAAGCTTCCAGAGTTCTGTCCCAGCTCCCCATGTCCCCGGACTCCCTACAGTCTGCCTACCGCTCTAACTGGAGCACAGATGTCGTCTCCACCGCCATTTAGCCCTGTCCACCTTGACAGGAAGGAAACCGACGCCAGGTTGCTGTTCATCACCATTGTCCCTCAGAAGCTGTAGAAGAACTGCAGCATGAACACGTCTCTCTGCAGCTGGACAAAGACATCCTGACCAGCAGGCCTCAGTCTGTCAGGACAGGAAGCCTCCAGGACCATCACCTGAGACCTGGACGCCCCATGGCTGCTCGCTCTGCAGCACAGGTCAAATCATCACGTTTGCAGATGACATGACACTGGTGCATCAGCAACAAGGACGGTAGACAGAGGTGAGACGACAGGTGTGAAGAGACAATCTGTCTCTCTACACAGAAAAATCAGAAATGATTGTGGACTTCAGGAGGAGGAACCCTGCAGCCACGCCCCCTCCAGCCACGCCCACTCCACACCCACAGTGCTGCTGTGGACAGATTCAGCAGCACCTGACTCACCTGGACCACCAACACCACCTCCATCACCAAGAAGGCCCAGAGGCGTCTCCTCNAGCACCTGACTCACCTGGACCACCAACACCACCTCCATCACCAAGAAGGCCCAGAGGCGTCTCCTCTTCCTACCTAGGCTGAAGACCAGCCTGGCCCCACCCATCCTGACCACCTTCTACCGAGGAACCAATGAGCATCCTCAGCAGCTGCACTGTCTGCTTTGGGAGCTGCAAAGCCTCAGACAGGAAGTCCCTCCAGCAGATATGAGTCAGCAGAGAAAATCATCCAGGTTCCTCTCCCAGCATCACACACACACACACACACACACACACACACCCCCNCGCATGGACTGTTCACCCCCCCAGCATACGAGCCGCCACCTCCAGACTATCCACCACTTTCTTCCCCCAGGCGACAATAAAGCTCTGATTGATTGATTGATTGATTGATTGATTGAAAGAGAGAGAGAGAGAGAGAGATCTTTCGTCTATGCAGATTTCCTCATTACGCTGCAGCTTCAGTGTTTCAGCACCAGGGACAGCGACAAAACAGACTTTTACCCAATCAGAGTAGATGTAAGAAGTGTAGAAGGCCTCCATATTATGTTCTCAAATCTGATTGGCTGAGACATTATGAATCACCCAATTAACACACAACTTTATAGAGACACCATCAGGTGAACAAGAAATTGGGATTTACCTGTAGAGATGAGGATGAATCCATACTTTACTTCAGTACTTTTACTTTGAGCACACACACACACACACACACACACACACACACACAAACTCTCTCCCTCTCTCTCACCAGACTTGGGAATATATGTAACAGTGTTACATAATCAGATACAACAAAATGTAACTGTATTCCATTACAGTTACAAAGTGTAATCAGATTACATTTAGTAAAAAATGCAGATTACTATCAGGATTACACTTATAAAATGATCAAGAACGATTTTCTGCCAAGCACACGCATGTGCAAATAACATCTCTGAACAGTTTGAATGTTTATGAGCGTTGCCATGGACACCACAGAAAAACATGCTTTCACAACGGAAATGCTGCCACTATTTTACCTTTAAGGCAGACAGTGGAATAATAATAATAATAATAATAATAATAATAATAATAACAACAATAATAATAATAAAAGTGTAATTTCTGCCTTTCAGCTATAAAAAATACTGTCAGCATCCAGAGACTAATCTAGAATAATCTAAAGAAACATTTGCAAGTAAAACAAACCCCTATGCTAGCTAGCTACATAAACCAACTAGCTAAAGCTAACATGAGCCAGAACTAACGTTAGCCAGCATTTCAATACCACAGCTGTCAATTATTATTATTGTAGGTTTTTTCGTTTAATAAATCGTCAAAGTGACAGCATCTCTGTTAGTTTGACGATTTATTAAACGAAAAAAGAAGCTACAGTGGCTCGTAGCAACACGTAACAGTCAGTTAGCATCTCTCTCTAACATCGTTATTATTATAACAGCGATTTACTTCTTGAATTCAGCAGAATAAATATAATTAAAGGGTAATACTGGTGATAATGCATGTTTGAGCCCAATATACACACAATCTACACACTTTTTACATTATTACCAATCGTTTTCCAAAACATACTACTGGGGATAAATTTTAGAATTGTTTTTCCTACCTTCTAGCCTGCTATTGGTTTCAGTTCTTTGCTGTACGTAAAAATCAGCGGGTAGAGACCTGAAACGTGCCGAGATCAATAATCAGCAAACACAATTAAATTAAAGTTTTAGTTGAAGCTTTTTATTTAGCTGCTCAAACACAGAGCTACACAGAAGATGATGTATGCCTCCGCCAGGAAATATAGTCCCAGGAGAAGCCAGCTTTTACCGAGAAATTAAAACGACGTGCCTTCTGCAAACTTCATGAAATGAACTTCTGATGAGTTAATAAATCAGTTCACTCTTCATCCATGTACAACAAATTAATCATTTAGTTTTTACTTCATAAAACATCCAGATTTTATTTTTGCTTTAACTGTACTACTTTGTCAGCCTGTAATTTAATTTAGAAATGGAAGATCGACTGCCTGGACTTAATTTTCATGTCCACATTTTCTGTCCTGAGGTTTTACACAACACACTTAAATAAAACTCTATAGAAAATATAGAAAAGTCATTTTATTGATAGAAGTAATCCAAAAGTAACAGGAAGTAATCAAGTTACATGACTTCAATACTGCAGTAGTTGGATTACGTCACTGATTACATTATTTGGCATTAGTAACCGTACCAGATTACATGTTTAAAATAACTCTCCCAACCATCTCACACACACACACACACACACACACACACACACACACACAGATATGCATTTAAGAGACAAAGTCAACCTGGAGAGACCTTTACGTGTTTTGACATTGCACCACTAGAGAAGGTGTGTGTGTGTGTGTGTGTACTCTGAGAGTCAGTGAGAGAGAAAGAATAAATGGACATTTGGGAGGATTACAAAGGAAAACACAAACACGTGATGATGAGGTTTGGTGTGTAGGAGAACGAGCGAGATGAGACTGAATGGAAAGAGAGAGAGAGAGAGAGAGAGAGAGAGAGAGAGATAAATTGGTTGGTCTTCTGTCTGAGCTTAACAAAACACAAGAAAGTCACCATCGTTAGTTTTGTGTGTATGTGCATGTGTGTGTGCATGCTTCTGTGCATCTTTGCATGTGCGTGCGTGCATGCGTGTGTGTGTGTGCGTGTGTATCAACAGTGCAGCAAGCAAAACACAGAAGAACACTGACACTCTTTCACACTAACGGGGGATAAAGAGTTTTTTTTTTTACAATATCAGATGTAGTGGTCAAGCGAAGCGTGTGTGTGTGTGTGTGTGAGAGAGAGAGAGAGAGAGAGAGAGAGAGAGAGAGAGAGAGATTCTGTACCTGCAGCTCCTTATCTAAGAGACACCTAGAGGCCAAAGCAGGAACTGCAGAAGAGTAAAACACTGCAGTATGTCTGTCTCCTCCTGAGAGCAGCGTGAGGACATGTTGATGAGTTTTAACATCATCATCATCATCATCATCATCATCATCATCATCAACAAGAAACTAAACATCATGTCTGAAAGTAGCAGCTCAGCATCTGTTGAATTATTTCCTGCTGTTTGAAATGCTTCAGCTCCAAGCTAACCTGGCTAACAGCTACAAGCTAACAGGCTAACAGCTATAAGCTAACTGGCTAACAGCTAAAGGTGGAAACACAACAAATTAGTTTCTCCACCTGAAGCAGAAACACCTGGTGAATACCAATAAAGTCACATGAGGAGGAGAGCCAATCAGATGATTAGAAACATAAAACAAACAGGAAGTGATGCTGACTCAGTCAAGCATAGCTGGAGCATTAGCTAGCTGTACTTCCTGTGACAGAACAAGCTAACGGTGGAGTGAAATTAGCTTAGTGTGACTTTTTGTTTGTAAAGACATGAAACAGTGAAAAATAAGCTTTAAGAGACTTTTTAAAAAGCTCAACACAAAATACAAGGAAATATTTATCAATGCTGCTGATGTATGAACAGTGTTAGCTTAGCCGCTATGCTAACTTCAGCTGAGTTCTTTGCTTCAAAGTGTGTGTAGTGTGTGTGTTTCAAACTGTACAACAGAGATGAAGGAAACTCCGTCTCAGCGTTCACTTGAGCTTTATTAAACCAGAATTGTTAGATTGAGTTTACTGACGTAAAAAGGTGAAGGTGTGTTTCCTTTTCTCACAAAGCTCCACCTACTTTTTACCTTTACTTCACACCAGCGCCACCTTCTGGCTTCCATAGTTGCTGTTCTCCGTCTCGTATGTCTTTGGGATTTCCGTGATGTATTTGTGGACACCAGAGGCGGTCTCAGCCCAAGCTCCGCCCCCAGGACCAGCGTTCTCCCTGAAGATTGGAGGAGGAGGAGCGGTAAACTTGCCCTGGTACTCGCTGTTCTTACCAGCAAAGGGAAGTGTGATGAGGTGGCGTGGCACACACCGGGACGGGGGCGTGTCAGCAGGTGCCGGTGGACAGATGTGGGCGGAGCTTTTCAACAGGTTTTTCAACTGTTCAGCTGGAGACACGTCCAGAAAGGACGGGTCAGGGCTGAGAGAGAGAGAGAGAGAGAGAGAGAAAGAGAGAGAGAGAGAGAAAGATACAGGTAACTATGATGTTAAAACTGTAATTATTGTCATATTACTCCCTCTAGTGGTCAAACCTGAGACACACACACACACACACACACACACACACACACACACACACACACACACACATGTGGCGGTGGTAGTGGGCGTGTGCGGTGCTGTTTGGAGGCTCCAGGAATCCCGTCGGCTGCAGATGTTTGTTCAGAGTCTGAAAAAACAAACAAAACACAGAAACATATTAAACTCTGATGTGTTTTATATGACAGCCATGAAGAATACTCTCCTCTGATTGGTTGTCGGGTGTACACAGGGAAAACTAAAACATGGCTCTGCTCAACAGTTTCACAGGAAACATCAGGTAACCATAGCAACAACATTGATGATTTATGCTGTTACCAAAGCAGAGCTGAAGGGAGGGGGGGAAGAGAGAGAGAGAGAGNAGAGAGAGAGAGAGAGAGAGAGAGAGAGAGAGAGAGAGAGAGAGACAGAGAGAGTCCTGCAGCAAAGAATCAAACCTTCAGAATGAGAAGTAAACATATAACCTTCACAGACATAAACATATAGAACATTATCATAAACCAGCTGAGCCAGTCTGAGCCTGGATGTGTTAGCCTGGAACCGTCATGAGACCCGGCTCATGATTCCACAGGAGCCGAAAGCTGAAGGACAACGTAACAGGATGTGGAAGTTAACAGGAAATAAAAGTCAGCAAATGCCCGGATTAATCACAACAAAAATGGTGGATCACACTGTTCGTTTGAGAGCATTTTTAAATCGAAAACACAACGATTTTATGCAAGATGACAGGTTTAAAAAGTGTTAAAACATATTAAAACTGTTAAAACGTGTTAAAACGTTAAATCTGTTAAAATGTGTCAAAACGTGTTACCACTGTTAAAACATTTTAAACATTTAGAACGTGTTAAAACATCCTTTAAAAATCTGTCATGCATGATGATGATGATGATGATGATGATGATGATGATGATGGTGTGACTGAACTGAGGCTAAAAATGGCGTTCCCAAACAAACCGAGGCGCTGTTTGGTGATTTTTCTCCGCCACATGACGTCACGCGTTCCTTCGGGAACCGTGATGACTGAAACACAGTCATCCGTGATGAAGAGGAGCTTAACTGCTTGGATTTTTCATGTTTTGGATCATTAAAGAAGGACAGATGGAATGATGGATTTGGGAATCATCGTCTCACCAGCAGATTCCTGAAGTTGTCTGTGACGGGAATCCGTGCAGCGTTCAGGTGTCTGTAGGAATCTCTGCTTTCGCTGACGGGAGCCGAGACCAAACGATGTGACGGACGCGATTTCAGCTGGACAGGATGAGAAACAAGCACACGGTTTAAAAAAAAAAAAAAAAAAAAAAAAAAAAAAAAAAAAATTAAAGACGCAGGTAGGATGTCATGTGACCTCGAACAGGAAGTGCACTAATAAGTTGAAAACCAATAAATTCCTGCCAAACATCTCCACTTCCTGTGCTTCAATATTAGATATTAGATATCACACTTCACTTCTGGAAACGGGTTTCAGGAAAATTCCCTGAGGGCATTTGGCGAGTGTTTCAGAAGGTTCTCCTTTCCAAAAACTCTGGGAAAATGTGGTTCCCACAACGTTCTGAAAACATTCCTGGAACCTCAACTTTTACCAAAAACTAAATGTTTTAGATCTGTCAAGAAAAGTAAACCTTTAGGGAACATTCCTCAGAGATTCTTTAATGGTTTTATAATGCTTATATTATAGTTTTATAATGTAATCAAAATGGAATCTTCCTTTAAAGAAATCAAATAACCAGGAGGGAACGTTAAACAGAAAAGTTTTAGGAATATTGCTGAACAATCCAAAACACTCCTGGAAGATTCTTCAAAGGTTCTAATAATGTTACCTTCAGTAACCTGATGTAGTTTTGTAGAAATGTAAAGTTTTAAAGATAAATCCCAAGAAAACAAACACAGGTACAAAATCTAAACGTCAGCCACCTCACCTGAGCGTCCAGGACGTTCAGGTAGTGAGTCATCCAGTGGGGCGGGGCTTTGGGGTGGCGGGTTTGAGCCAGACAGGCGGTCTGAGGAGTCCCGCTGTGAGCTGAACCTGAAGAGGTGAGAGACAGTCTAGGACCAGCGCTGAGACACACCTGAGACCTCCTCTGGAGGATGGGAGGGAGTGAGACATCCTGGTGTGGGGGAACAGAGGGTTGATTGATAAGTAGTGAGCCTATCATAAATCAGCTGAATAATTATTGCATGTTGGCCTCAGCATTATGCATCAGGCTCACTACTTATCAGTCAACCCCACCATTGTGCAGTATTTTAAAGTGCAAAACACTAAGTGGACATGAATGTTTAACGTGTAGAAATAACAGCAAACTACAAACTGCTGTAACAGCCGCATTTATTAAACTGTAGTGCCTCTGATTACATGGGTTGATTGATAAGTTCCGAGCCTTCCTCTCTCTTTTTTTGTTTTTGTATGTGAAGGGATTTTATTCCGGCTCATCAACTGCATTCAGGTGAACTCGGTGATTGTACATCTTATCAGCTATTTTTTTTTTTTAATTAAAAGTAATAATAATGTACAAAGCTATGACTTCAGGTATAGGCTCAGAGATGTACACTAGGCTCATAACTTGTCAATCAACCCCCTTCAGAGGTGGGTAGAGTAGCCAGAAATTGTACTCAAGTAAAAGTATTGTTACTTTATGATAATAGTAACTCAAGTATAAGTAAGAGTAGTCACCAGAATAATGACTTGAGTAATAAAGTATCTATTAAAAAGATTACTTGAGTAGTGATTAACTTTGATCAAGCTTATTCTTTAGAATAA
>VXCM01009185.1:3521-11021 GCA_014773175.1 Lucifuga dentata | reverse complement strand
CATATTAACAGCACTTTTACCTTTACATGTAGAATGGGTCTGCTCTGGTTTACAGCAGGGAATTTTATGCAGACTGGGCTTGTATGGAGTTGACCAAAAAATCCTGCTTCTGTTCTATCAGGCTGTGTTAGGCTGGATTTATACGAACACATACATGTGACCTGATTCTGATCTTTTGCTCACATGTGACCCATGTCAGATTTGCTTCCTGAAGATGTAAATGGTAAAAATCCACATAGAATCAGATATTCTCAGATCTGTTTTGGGCCTCTTGCATATGTGGAAATAAATCAGATACGTATCAGATATCTGTCAATGTGGCTGCTGTCTGAATCCACAGATCAGAATTTCCTCACCATTCTGACTCCTACGTAATGTTCTGCTTTATCTGCATATGATGATGTCAGCATCAATATGATGACGCTCTCTGTAAACAGAAATGGAGGACTACTATATATATCAGACATGCTGATGTGTGTTTATGTCAGATAGACGTGTTAGTGTGTGATAACAGGCTCCTGTTACAGCAGCAAAACTCCAACTCCACCCGCTTCTCCTCCGTGATTAACCGATGAACATACGTGTCCTGATGGAGAGATAAAAGCTCACACAACATATCAGATGTTTCTCTCTGCATGTGAAAGTTTTAACCTGCTGATCAGATTTTAAATACTTCTCTCATCTTAGTCCATGAAGCGTTTTCTTTACATGCGTCTCAGAAATATTAGGTCAAAGTGTGTAAATACAGGTATCAGATATGAGCTGCTTAAAAAAGAAAATGTACATATGCTGAACAAAATATCAGATATAGACAAAAGATCAGAATAGAGCATCAGGACTTGTAGCCTTAGGAAGCATAATCAGATACAGAATGACAGCATGGAAATCTCTCTGTGAAAGTAAAATCAAAGTTAATACACTTGGTACAGATGCCATGAAGATCATAGGTCAGAAAGATCATCACAGCCTTCAGTCTCTTTATGAACAACGTATTTTACAACATGAAGCAGTGTTCTGAATGATCCTTGTCATATTCTGTATTCAAAAAATGAACTGCTGCCTTCTGGCAGAAGATACAGAGTTCCACACTGTAAACTAAAAAGGTTTAAGAACTCATTTGTGCCTGTATCAGTCAAAGTTCTTAACAGCAGTCTACCAGGAGGTCACATGTAGAGGTCACGGGGTCTGTGCTATACAGCATTTAGATCTGATGTTGATTATGGTATCAGGTATCTGTTATGGTCTGTTATATCTGGTATATGGTATCTGTTATGTGTTACTCATGGATTAGGGTTGTGGTTTTCTGAATGTGTGTAGTGGCTGTAATGTGGATGTTCTGTGTGGCATCAAAGATTTTACTTTAAGAATGTATGTCGTTTCTTTCAAGATGAATAAAGTTCAAAAACATAAAAGAAAAAAGAGAACATGGTTCTGTGGTACATCATCAATGAAACTGTCTGATCCAGAACGATCCGCTGTGGAGCAGCTTCCACTCTGGTTTCATGTAGATGTTGGAGCGATCGTCATGCTAACAACGTAGCATGTTTGGCTAATACAGCCCTGTGAGTCATCAGACAGGTTGCTTTGGACTAAATGACTGTAATTAGGACTTACTGTCTTCCCTCTCTGTGTGTTGTATTGCTGAATAGCTTCACACATTCAAGCCTTTTTGAGGGTTAATGATACAGATAAACGTTTGCTCATTAACACCGACTCAGTGGGGTCTTCACTTTTTTTTTATTTGGTCACCATTTGCCTCAATAGTGAAACCACTAAGACCAGTAGAAGACATTTCTTTCCTGAGTGGTGGAAGGACTCAGATGATTTAAAGTAAATCCTGATCTCAGTGCATTCCTGAATTCTCAGAATTCTGACTTTTTCTCAGACTTTAATCTCAAAATTCTGACTTAAATCTCAGAATTCTGACTTTAGTCTCAGAACTCATTTTTTTTTCAAGTGGTCCTAATCCTCTTCAGTATAAACATTTGCAGATTTTTTTTTTACACATACAGATTTATTTGCAGAGTTTTTTTTGCATATACAAATTTTCTTTACAACCTCAAAAATGTTTCGGCAGAGAATTGAGCCCATAAAGGATGAACCTCCACAAACTCAGGTTTGTGGAGGTTATTGCTGCTAAATCAGTATGTAGTTCTGTGCTCTCGCTGAATCTGATTCAGGCTTTCATCTTTTTTATCGTTTCAGGCTTTTTATTTTTCATTTTTTCCTGACAGGGTTTTTTCTTTTCCTTTCTTTCTTTTGATATAAAGCTTTACACAGGGGGTATCCAATTATATCTTGATTTTTCCTGTTGGGGGAGGAAAGAATGAGTAACCTCTCTCTATCCTTTCTATAGATAGCAACACAATCCTATTACACTTATCCTGGAGTGTCCTAGGGACGGCCCTGTGAGAAGACTCAGACTGCACACGTTTTAACTCCTACTAGACACAGTTCTTAAATAGAAGAGATGTATTCACCTCAGTCTAGTTTCTAAATCATGGTTCTCAAACTGTGGCACATCACAGCTGTTATTTGCCCATTCATAGTAAAGCAGAATACTCTGGAAAAGTTCAAATCCATTGAAATTCTATTAGTGTGACAAATTGATCTGAAAATTCACATCATCGTGCTGCAATATTGTCAATATTGTGACTTTGTTTTTTTTGTACAGTTATTTTTATTGAGTTTCATACCTTCCATCATGAAGCTTTGCTTAAATTCTCCTATCAAACAAGAGTTAAATTCCATTATTTCCAAATAAGTTAGGATTGCCTCAATTTACCCAAACCTACACGAACATAATGCCCCATCCACAGTATTGTAATATTGACTCTTTTTTTTTTCATATAAGAAGTTACGTGCGTATTATCATGCAGGATATGATACGGCCGACACTTACACTTTCAGTCTGTCTTTTTTGCTTAACTGTTGTGAGGAGAAAATCATGAAAAAAAGTAGAGTGACATTGGTGTATGTATACACATACAGTAAAAGTAAGAACAGTAATAAGGCCATCATGTTACAAATATACAGTCTTTCCCATACATAGGCTGTACTTGGGCAACCTGCCCAGGTTAATGAAGACCCACCCAGGTTTTGCAGGACGACCCAGCCTTAAAAACAATACAACTGTGACACTGCTGTCACACACACACTGGCACACACACACACACACANCACACACACACACACACACACACACACACACACACACACACACACACACACACAGTGAGAAGATGAACTGCGACATGTATATTTCATTTCAAGAATAATTATAAATTAGAAATATTCAAGATTAATCAGCATCTAACTATAAAGGCAGAAATCTCTGTGGCACCAACATCTCTAGAACCCTGTACTGTATGAAGCTGATATTCAGCAGGTTTACTGATCAGGACCCAAGGACGTGCAGCATCACGTATGAAAGTTGTTTGGATGAAAAATCTCTGTCTGTGCAGTGTTTCCCATACATAGGCTCTACTTGGGCGGTCCGCCCAGGTAGATCATAAGATAAAAACCAAATCATGGGACGGAAGGTAGACGCAGCTTAAAAAAAACTAGTGCCGTGCCCGTTCAAAATGTGGCTGTTCAGACTGGGCTGGACAGTGTGCGCTGCAGCCTGCCATAAATGGCTGTGGAGCATATGCCGTCACCTGCCACCACGCTCAGAGCGTATCCTGCCACGCAGACTACTTTTTACCAGCACAGCTCAATTTGAGAACCGCTCATCCAAACAACTTCACATGTGACACTGCATGCGTCCTTGGGTCCTGATCAATAAACCTGCTGAATATCAGCTTCATACAGTACAGGGTTCTAGAGATGTTGGTGCCACAGACAGAGATTTCTGTCTTTATAGCTTTATAGTCAGATACAACTGGAACACTGTTGGTCAACTTGGTCAACTGGAACACACATACACACTGACATGCACACACACAGTGAGAAGATGAACCATGATATGTATATTTCTATTTTTGTTTATGTATACTTCTATTTGAGAGAATAGAATAGGATTGGGGGGGGGTTCAACCTGTGGGAAACACTGATATATATGTACTGTCACCACTAAATCTGAACAAGGATCACAAAGTAAACTGCATTTTTTCAGAGAATGATTCATACATTTTTTTTAATGCAAATGATTAGCATGTAGATACTATTTAATCTTTTATTTGTCTTGCAGATACTGGCCACGATCTCCATCCTTTTCATCATCGTATCCACCATCTCATTGTCACTGAACACCTTGCCAGAGCTGCAGGTCGTGGATGAATTTGGTCAGTTCAACGACAACCCCAGCCTGGCCCATGTGGAAGCTGTCTGCATCACCTGGTTTACCATGGAATACGTTTTACGTCTGCTCTCAGCACCCAAAAAGTGGAACTTTATCAAAGCCCCACTGAACATCATTGACTTGATGGCTATACTGCCTTACTATGTGACCCTCTGCCTAACGGAGTCCAACAAAAATGTGATGCAGTTCCAGAATGTGCGCCGTGTGGTTCAGATCTTCCGCATCATGAGAATCTTGAGAATCCTGAAGCTGGCCAGACACTCAACAGGACTTCAGTCTTTGGGTTTCACTTTGCGAAGGAGCTATAATGAGCTGGGTTTGCTGATCCTCTTCTTAGCCATGGGTATTATGATCTTCTCTAGCTTGGTGTTCTTTGCAGAGAAGGATGAGGATGCCACCAAATTCACCAGCATCCCTGCCTCGTTTTGGTGGGCCACCATTACTATGACTACTGTTGGTTATGGAGATATCTACCCTCAAACCTTGCTTGGGAAAATTGTGGGTGGGCTTTGTTGCATAGCAGGTGTGCTGGTCATTGCTTTACCCATCCCCATCATTGTCAACAATTTCTCTGAGTTTTACCGTGAGCAGAAGAGGCAGGAGAAAGCCATCAAGAGGAGAGAAACTCTTGAAAGAGCAAAAAAGAGTGGTAGTATTGTTTCCATGAATCTAAAGGATGCCTTTGCAAGCAGTATGGAACTGACAGATGTGCTCGTGGAAAAGAAAGAGGACAGTAAGTGTCCTGTAGATAATCACCGGTCACCCAGCCACTGGAGTTATCACAAACATTACTCTAATACAGAGCTGAGTAGTCCAGCCAGGCCTCCACATTCTCTGTACCAGGAAGTGACTCAGCTGGGCTCCCCTGAAAGAGTGAAGCCCGTATCTAGCAAAACCACCCCACAACACCTTAATGCAAAGCGGCTGGAACGCACATGCAATAAGACAACAACTGACAATCAGCAGCAGGGGGAAATTGTGGAAGAGGAGATAGAGATGAAGATGGTGTCCCCCACACATGTCAGGCATCCTCACGGTGAAGAACAACCCAGCCATGTCAGCCTTGGCAGCAGTTTCTCCAGTGGAGTTGAACGAGGTGAGAGAGTCTCTGTGCTCCCTACTGGTGGGCTTGGTCAAGCCAGTTCGAGACACCAGCGTATTCCACCGCCACTGGATCTGACTCAGATCAGCACCATGGAGGTGAACAGGGGCCCTGACAGCCAGCCGCGGACTGTCATCAAGGAGGGTCTGTACGAGTTTGTCTCCAGCACTCGAGAAAGCAGCAGCACTGTAGATATGGGTTTAACTCAGCACAGTGTGGAAAGCTTTGGGATGACCCATGAGAGCATCTCCAGCTCCCTGCAAGATTATAGCAGCCTTCAAAAGATGAGAGCCCTCAGAGCCAATTTCATAGAATCCCAGGAGGATAGGCTTGTGGCAGTGATGACGCCTGTGGCGACCCCAACCTCCACTGGCTCAAACAAGCTTTCTCAGCTTTCGTCTGAAGGCATTGTTTGCAGATTTTCTTCAGCTCCCAACACTGCAAAGCAGGACACAAAATCTCCACCACCCCCCCCTAAAGTCTCCATCCCCGGCTCAGCAGTCTGTTAGTTCAAGCAACTCACAGAGGGTAAGGGAGGGATCATTGGCCAGAAGCTTAGAAGGTGAAGGGCAACTGACAGGCTTAAGACAGCGGGGGAGGAATCACATGGAGAGGTCTGCTGTCAGCTCAGGCAGCAGTACTAGTCCGCTGTCCTCTAAAGCCAGCCCACTCAACTGCACCCACGAATCAGGATCTGTGGAAGGAGGAGGAGGAGGAGGAGGAGGAGGAGGAAGGGCAGAAGCAATAGCAAGTGGAGATCAAATGGAAAACCACATTGCTGTGGATGGTAGTCTAACACCACCCTGTGAAACCAGCATGTGAGCTGAGTTACAAATCAGCTCTAATAAGGTGTGTTCTCTGAACCTTCTGTCAGTCAGTGAGCGAATTACAACATAAAATCACAAACACAATGATGTTTGCTATGCTAAATTGTTATAAGACATGTCATGTACATTGTCATAAAGAGAAAAAATAGATATATGGGAAAGACAGTGAAAGCGGACAATGGATAGACTCACTGATCGTCTCGTGTGGATCGTCACACGCTATCAGAAGTCTCCGCCTTTCAACTTTTTACTTTCAAACTGCAAATGTCATAATATGCTGTAAAGCGGTTCCATTTCAAAGCTCTCTCTCTGTGCAGCAGAGAAATGCAGCTTGCTTTTGCCCAAATTTGGAAAAGTCATCTGGTGCATCCTTTGCAGTCTTTTCTATCCCAAAAATCATTGCACACTGGCTGCTGGTTTAATGGTGCCTTTGCAGGGTTCATGTGAACTTGTAAAGTCAGAAAATGTCGTTTCCATGTCATACTTACCAAGTGTTTGTGTTCAGGTTGTCACCAGTCACTGCAGGTTTGTTCTCTTCATCACACTTCAGGCACTTCACCGTCTACAACTCAAACCTGCACCTTTTCTCCGCTTTGTATTTTAGACCCATTTGTTGACACTTATGTAAGTGGGAGATATTGCAGCTGTCAGAATTTCCCCCACAACTCCTACTTGTAATTACAAATAGGAGACTAATATGAATGGATTTTCCCATTCAGCTGCTTGTATTGTAGTCTTTACGGTATGATGTGAACGTAGCATAGGGCAGGTACTCTTACAAACTGGCCTCAGTTTAGAAGGATGCTCAGATTCAAGCCTACTCCTCTCCATCCTTGGATGAAGACTACACCTTCATGGTCCATGCCCTCATAAGGAGGCTGCACCTGAATTAAGACATGGGTAGTGACTCTACAGACATCTTAAAGGATCATACCACCCATTTTGCATGTTTGAGCCTAATATATTCAATTTTCATACTTTCATTGTTACTGACAATCATTTCCCAAAGCATACTACTGGAATGGTGAATTAAAATTGTTTTTCCTACCTTCCAGACCACCATTGGTTTCAGTTCATTCTGGTATTAAAATCAACTTGTTGATACTTGAAACGTTCTTGGGATAGGTAATCCATCATCACCAACAAGATGTGTATTCAGGTTTTTTTTAGAAGTTATGTAATTTTAGTGTTTAAGCTCAATAAAAAGTGTGGAGTGAATGTATGCCTCCACCAGGGAATATAGTCCCAAAAGAAGACCTGTGTTTATG
>VXCM01009184.1:0-14133 GCA_014773175.1 Lucifuga dentata | reverse complement strand
TTTATTCGGGCTTGGGACCGGCACAAGGAGGACACTGGCTTGTGCCCCCTTGAGGCTGCATTGCTTGTTGAAGGGAATGATCATCGAAAAATACATAATCAGGTCGGGTCAGCAGAAGTGAGAAGAAATCTTAGCTGACAGCTCTGAAAACATGTGAAGCATGCGGGGATAGGCGGGTTGTTTTCAGTAATTTGTCTCTGCCGCACGACCGTGTCCCTCGCTGTGTTCAACCCTTTCGTGACAATGCATTAATGAAGTGATGTTTACTACGACGAGTCAGGTGTCTGCAGGATGGAGGATATTCACAGGATTTCCTCTGGATTCTCAGTAAAGAAACATCATAGATTACATGGGTCAGCATGCTGATACACTGAAAAAGCAGCCATCTTTTGTAATGGGTCTCAAATGTTATTATATTGTTAAACAGCAGATCTCCTGATATTGTTAGATGACTACATGTTCCAGTGCAAGTTAAGTCAGATGCACATTTCCTATTAGTAAGGTGATATAGCTTATTCTGCCTTACTTCAACATGTGGAGACTTGTTTGCAAATAGTTCCCACAAAATCAATTTAATTATTTGGCTTGGCTAATCCAATTTTTTCACTAATTTTAAGAAAAATAGATCTTGTGACTTATGGCTTCATCTCTCTTACCTGGAGAGTGACTGAAGGTGTCAGAGGAGGCATCAGACAGAAAATGGAGAGAAGCAGCTCTGCTGGCACTACGTGTCACTGGTCCTTCACGTACTGGGGGCTAAAAATAAAAAAAAATAAAAAAAAATAAAAAAGCACATGTAAAGATCCCAAAGAATTCTTTAATATGTTGTGTTTCTCCACATAAAAACCCTTGATTACATTTATTTCAAATAATACACATCATCATGGTTAATTAATGTGAAAAGTGATGTGTCAACAAGGATATCAGTGTTCATTAAAGGACCATACCACCCATTTTGCATGTTTGAGCCTAATATATTCAATTTTCATAAACGTAAGGTTACTTAAAACCATTTCCCAAAGGATAAAACCATATTTCAGCTTTCCTGCTATTTTGTAAAATGTTTAATCTTTCAAAAACAAATATTCAAGCCATACACCCACCTTAAAAATCAATCGCCTGCTAATAGTTACGCAGCCTTATGAAGTCACGGTCATTTAAATTTTTCAGTAAACGCAGGACTTCTTTTGGGATGATACTCCCTGGAGGAGACATACATTCACTCCGCGCTTTTTATTGTGTTTAAATGCTAAAATTATGAAACTTTGAAAAAAAACCTGAATACACGTCTTGTTCATGATGGTGGATTACCTATCTCAAGAACGTTTCAAGTATCAACAAGTTGATTTTAATAGCGTAGCAGAATGAACTGAAACCAATGGAGGTCTGGAAGGTAGGAAAAAAATTTTAACTCACCGTTCCAGTAGTATGCTTTGGGATATGATTGTAAACTTACGTGTATAAAAATTGAATATATTAGGCTCAAACATGCAAAATAGATGGTATGGTCCTTCAAGAAGCTGTATCTTTATTGTATTTAATGAGACTATATAAACTATGAAGAATACCTACACTGACCTTGTTGTTGATAATGGTCTATCCCTGTTCCTTTAATCTTACACAATATTACCAATGTTTTAACAATACAATCTGATGCTGAGTGTTATTTTGAGAAATGGACCCGAAAGCAGCAGAAGTCAGAGTAGGAGTCATCATATGTTTTGTGGTGTGCCTCCACCAGCGTGGCGATGACCTGACTCTGCTCCTCAGAAAGGCGGGGTCGCCGTGCCTCCCTGTCGGCTTCGCGCTGCGCCTCCTCATCCTTCCGCCGTTGAATCAGGTCCTTCTTCCTCTGCACTTCCTCATCTGTCAGAATGACTGGGGGGGCAAGTATTGCAAGACAAAGAGGGAGAGAGAAAGAGAGAGGGTGAGAGAGGAATACAGTTTGAGGAATACAGTTTTTAGATTAAAAATGACATTAACAAAGAGTACGGAAACAAGATGCAACAGGTCAAAGAAGGCCAGAATAATAGAATGCAGGCGGACCATCAACAGAGGTTGAAGGTTATTTGAAAGCTTTTGTATGTTTATTCTGTTTTAAACTGTAATGACAGCGACGTCAGTGGGAGGACTTGTTATTCTCAGGAGGAAGAGAATGGGAGGGGACAGGTCCATATGAAGACCCCTGCTGGCACTGAAAAACTGAATGCATTGTCTTTGTTCTGTTCCCTTTTTGTTGTTCTCGCCACTGAATTAGCTCACAGTGAGAGAGAGAGAGAGAGAGAGAGAGAGAGAGAGAGAGAGAGAGAGCGCACAGTCTGTCTCAACTATATGCTGTTGTTTTTGAAACTGCAGCGGCAACATAAGTGCATTCCACTGGCTCCTGTTGGCATACAGTGTCAGTGCCGTCGCTCTCATGGTATTCTCTGAGGCACACTGGGAAAAAAAACATTTCGAGGGAATGACAGGCCTTTTCTTAAAAGAGGCCGATGGACAATATCCAGATATCAGGAAAAAAACAAGAAGGCTTACCGGCTATTTGCACAAAATGAAAATAAACACAACTGTGGAAACGAGAGGCCTGGCTGGATTGTACATAACAGCAGGTGTTTAAACTTCAGATGGAGTATACTTACTGCACACACTGTGGGGAGGCTCCACTGGTTCAAATAGAGTGTGTAAACGTTCTAATGGGGGCAAAGACCGAGAGACACTTGACCCCAGCCCAGTTCTTACATAATATTTACAAAAGGGACAGTAGGCCCCCAAAACTGCAAACAGCAATTGTGTAAATCTTACTATCCATCTAGAAAAAAAAAAAGAGAGAGAGAGAAGCAAGGATTGTGGTTTTTCAACAAAAACAAACAAACAAACACTGATTTCAAATATTTTACATACTATAGAGGCCTAGTGGTTAAAGTCTAATATCTAGAGGTCCTGGTTTTGCATACATTTAGGATGTAGTGCTGATCCATATTCAGCAGTTTTGGCCCAATTCACAAATTCCAATGGATGAATAATATTTTTATTGTAAGATCCGTGCAGTTAACAGAGCAAATCCTGAGACCTGCAAAACCTAAAAACCCTGTCACCGTCACTGTTTAAATACATAAATCATGGCGTGCAGGCGCTATTACAGCCCTGTTATACTTACACTCTTTCATCATGCCAATGTCCACGCAGCGTTTCAGCCGGCATGCCTGGCAGTGGCGCCTGTTGTCCTTGGTGATGGTGCAATTTCCATTAAAAGGACATGTGAAGGCAGCCTTGCGCTTCATACTGCGCCTACAAAAGCAGCAAACATTTTACATTCCAGCTTATACACAACAGCGGATGGACTATTCAAACAATTCTCTGAAGTTACTAAGAATCCAAAGTTCTTATCATGTGTGTCATGTGTTTGCAGCTGCACTGATATCTCTCTAATAGTATCTTGACTGAACAGGCATGTGCGTGTAGTGAGACTGAAATTGTATCGTATAAATATGTAATCATGGTTGAATGAGATACACATTTCTGCCCTTCAAGTCTGGAGCTGAGTCAAAAGAAGCACAAATGTGGATAAATGCCAAGAAGCCCAAAGGTAAAAGATGAGTCTTGTCAAAAGAAGGTCAAGTATAGTGAGTTAGTGAGAGATACACATTTTAAGGACCATACCATCCATTTTGCATGTTTGAGCCTAATATATTTAGTTTTCATACACATAAGGTTACTGACAATCATTTCCCAAAGCATACTACTGGAACAGTGAATTATTATTTTTTTTCTTACCTTCCACACCATTGGTTTCAGTTCATTCTGATACGCTATTAAAATCAACTTGTTGATACTTGAAGCATTCCTGGGTTAGGTAATCCATAATTGTGAACAAGATGTGTATTCAGGTTTTTTCGAAGTTTTGTAATTTTAGCGTTTAAGCTCAATAAAAAGCGTGGAGTGAATGTGTGTCTCCACCGGGGAATATAGTCCCAAAAGAAGACCTGTGTTTATGGAAAAATTTTAACAACCGTGACTTCATAATTTTGCGTAACTATTAGCAGGCGAAATATCGATTTTTAAGGTGGGTGTATCACTTGAATATGTGATTTTGAAAGATTAAGAGATTTTGCAAAATATCAGGAGAGCTGAAATACGGTTTTATCCTTTGGGAAATGATTGTCAGTAACCTTACATGTATGAAAACTGAATACATTAGGCTCAAACATGCAAAATGGGTGGTATGGTCCTTTAAGTACGTAACACTTTCACGACTACAAACATGTACAGTACACATGCACGGCTGAATGAAAGTTCAAACTGAGGCCGGCTGAGCGATTAGGAAGGAGATTATTAAACATCCGTCCTTTTCATCCTTTAAACATCAACACAGCCAAGAGCAACAGATGCGGAAGGATGGATGCATAAAACAAACTCACAAAATCACAAACTTATTATACCAGCATTTGTTTAAAATAGAAACCCATGTGTTTATCGATGAGCTTACAGGCAGGCAGCTGCCAACGCATTAACTTCAACTGCATTTGTTTTCTCCACATGCTGCTTTTAATGTAATTGTGGGTGGCAATTACATTTGTGTGTGAGTGGGCGGGTCGGTGGTCATTAATATGCAAGTTCACACCTGTGTTTGGTTGCAAATGTGCACGCTTGTCAGTATCTCAGTCAATGTGCATCTTTTTGTTTTCATCAGCATGATATGTGCTATTGTATTGGCGACATGGAGCTTCCCGAGTGTGTGTGTGTGTTAGATTTGTGTGCACTACATATGTCAATAGATGTGGCAGTTCATGTCCATATTACTGTGTATGTGTGTGTCTGTGTGTGTGACCTTTCACACCCATGCATTTGTTTATGTACCTGAAAAAACCCTTGCAGCCCTCACAGGTCATGGCATTGAAGTGGAACCCGGTTGCTTTGTCACCACACACGCCACAGATCCGCGGCATGTTCCTATCAAACTCATCAGAGGCCAGAGTGGAGGTGCTCACAGCTGTGGGCTCCATCACTACACACACAGGGAGGGGGAGAGACAGAAACACCAACAGGAGAGAGAAAGAAAAAGACTGATGAAACTGACTCCTGCTTAGACAACCTTGCCACTAATTAGGGGGAAAAAAAAAGTTAGGCTGCCAACTCCTGTTGATCTGACGTACATTTAAGTAAAGAACATTATAAACATCTGAGTTTTCGTCTGTTCTGTGTTGCACAAGAGATTCAAAACAATAAAACTGATGTTATTCCACCGTCTCATCTTGACATTTTTAATGAAAAGACATGTTATGTTACAAAAGTTTCACCACAGAACCAGGTGAGACATATCTTTTTTTTAAACATTCTCCTTTGTCCTTTCCTACAGGACAGATTCAAGTTCTCAGTTGACCCAGTGGAGGCGGAATTACAGTAAGTCCAATGTTTTTGTCCTTGGGCGAGGAACTGGAGCCATATGAATCATGAGGAAAAACTCTTATTCCAGTCTGAAATGCTGGATCTGGGTTACATTTGATTACATAGCACTCTGAGTATCTATTTCATTTAACAGCCTCATGAGAGCAAGAAGAAAGGCATGTCACCGCAAGGCTAGCATCCTCATAAACAAACAATTGCTGTCCTCTGTACAAAGCTCTTTTCTTATTCTTTTCTTTGCTTCCAGTGCAGAATGGAAACTAAACAAATGATGAAGGGAGATGGAGGGCAGAGGGAAGGGAGGGAAACCGATAATAACCTTAAACAAAAAAAAAAAGTCTCTAATCAACAGTCAATGAGGCAAGGTGCCTGGCTGAATAATTTAAATGTTTTGACAGATCACTTCATCATTCACTTGTAATTTATGAATATCAGTCAGCGTAAAGTCTGATATATTTCTGTAAAGGTGAAAAATGCTCTTGTTTCTATTGTGTTTCTACTTAACACTGTTATGAATATAAACATTGTACTGAAAAACTAAAATCTGTTCTTGGCTAGTTCTGTCACCAGTACAAATATTCTTTGTTTAAAAAGAATTGTCACAGAAAATCTCATGTTGCTGGGAAAATGCTTCACACTAATTGGCTGCAAAGATGAGCTCTCCTCTGACCAGATGATCTGCAGACGCCTCAACACTGCGTCCTTCGCCTTTCCGTGGATGTGGTAAAGTACACAGGTTAAATCAAGTGTGTAAAGACCTGAAGAATGACCCATATATGTCCCAAATAAGTTGCACTGTGATAATTTAAAGTACCAGTGGTTTTGCATGTTTGAACCCAAACAAATTCTACCCACATACACATTACATTACTGACAACCATTTCTTATTGCATTTTAGTTTTTGTGCTGTTTTGCCAAATTCCCTTATCTTTCAAAATCTTTGCATGTAGAAGGCATGGTCAATTTAATTTAATTTCTCTGGTAAAGGCAGTTTTCTCTGGGACTATATTCCCTGGCAGAGACATACATTTTCTTCCATGTAGCTCCGTGTTGCATCGGTTAAATTAAAATCTTTGACAAGAATAATAATGACATGCTTTTTTGCTGTGATGAATTACCTAGCTCAAGCATATTTCAAGTCTCTACAAGTTGATTTTAATAATGAACTGAAACCAATGGCTGCATGAAAAGTAGGTAAAACAATTCAAAAATATGCTGCTCCACTAGTATTTTTTGGAAAATGGTTGGCAGTAATGTAATGTGTATGTGGGTACTACATATTGGGCTCAAACACGCAAAAACCACTGGTATGATCCTTTAAGGACCATACCAGCGATTTTGCATATTTGAGCCCAATATCTTCAATTTTCATACACGTAACATTACTGGCAATCATTTCCCAAAGCATACTACTGGAATGACAAATTAAACAATATTTTTCCTACCTTCCAGACCACCACTGGTTTCAGTTTATTCTGGTACACTATTAAAATCAACTTGTTGATACTTGAAATGTTCTTGGGATCCATCATCGTGACCAAGACGCGTTTTCACATTTTTTTCAAAGTTACATAGTTTTAGTGTTTAAGTGCAATAAAAAGTGCAGAATGAATGTACTATATGTCTCCACTGGGGAATATAGTCCCAAAAGAAGACCTGCATTTATCAAAAAATTTTGACAACTGTGACTTATAAGGCTGTGTAACTACTAGCAGATGAAACATCAATTTTTAAGGTGGGTGTATCGCTTGAATATGTGATTTTGAAAGATTAAGAGATTTTGCAAAATGTCAGGGAAAAAAAAGAGCTGAAATACGGTTTTACCCTTTGGGAAATTATTGTCAGTAACCTTACATGTATGAAAATTGAATATATTAGGCTCAAACATGCAAAATGGATGGTATGGTCCTTTAAGGGCAGGTAACTTATTAAAAAATTAGTAACCGTGGTATGAAAGCCCATAAATCATCAATGAATGAAACTCTGAAACACAAGACATGCATATTATACAAATCTAATGGATGCATGACAAGGTTACAACAGGATTTACCTAAAGCTTCATCAAAATAAGACTCCAGCCAGTTACTCTACAATAACGCTTTCCATCCATGTGGTATAACATGAATAGATGCAGATTTTACAGCACAAGCACTCCATGCACCCTGCTAGGAAAATATTGTGAGATATGCTGCTGACCAACACTGTAATTCTATGTGAAGCAGCAACACTAACCTGGATCGACTCAAACAGGATATTCCTAATGTAAACAGGATAATCTAATGAAAATAAGTTATATACATTTGGAGTTTACCAAGTTTCCTGTCTAAACCTCTAAAACTCCAGGCTGCAGCTCCTTGGGGTCATGGTTCTTTAATAAAACAGTTTTCGTGGGAAAGCTCAACTTCTACTGAGGTTTAGGTGTTTTTTAGAATTGGCACAATCACAGCGTCATTTGGAGTCTTGCCAGCTCTCCTGCTATTGGAGGATCAGCATGACCTCGTTTAATATGCCCCCAAGCTCGCAAACTCATTGTTGTCCCAATGCATATCAAACGATTCGGACAATGTTGGAGTTCTTGTAGTGAGTGGTCAAACAAGCATCACTGTGATTAATGTGAGCGTGGGTATTATAGTTGGGTAATGTGATGTGCCCTTCAACGAAACGGTTTTTGGTGGATGATGAGCCAAGATAAATTATCAGTTCATATCATTCTCATGTAAAGTACTGAAAGGAGGCCTAACTGACTCACGCTGAAGGGAACATCCAAGGTCCAACAGAAAAAGTGATGCCGAGCTAAAAGTCTTAAAGGACCATACCGGCGATCATGTATGTTTGAGCCTAATATATTCAATGTTCATACACGTGACGTTACTGACAATCATTTCCCAAAGCATACTACTTGAAAGGTGAATTAAAAAATGCTTTTCCTACTATCCAGATCGCCATTGGTTTCAGTTCATTCTGGTGCACTATTAAAATTGATACTTGAAATGTTTTTGGGATAGGTAATCCGTCATCGTGAGCAAGACGGGTATTCAGGTTTTTTCAAAGTTATGTAATTTTTTTTTCAAAGTTATGTAATTTTAGCATTTAAGTGCAATAAAAAGCGTGTAGTGAATATATGTCTCCACCGCAGAATATAGTCCCAAAAGAAAATCTTAAAATCAAAAAATTTAAATGACCGTGACTTCATAAGGCTGCATAACTATTAGCAAGTGAAACATTGATTTTTAAGGTGGGTGTATCACTTGAATATTTGATTTTGAAAGATTAAGAGAGTTTGTAAAATATCAGGAAAGCTGAAATACGGTTTTATCCTTTGGGAAATGGTTGTCAGTAACATAATATGTATGAAAATTTAATACATTCGGCTCAAACATGCATGATCACCAGTATGGTCCTTTAAATACAATCACTGTAAACTTTACACAATACTGACTATTATATTTGAACAGCCTTACATAAAACCTAAAGCATCTGTGCTATTGCATCCGGGCAAATTAATGAGCAGGTATTCATACTTATCACTCAATGTTCAAATAGGGTAAACACCCATTTACCTTACTATAGCATCAACTCATCAGTGAAGTCAAGCCTCTGTGATTCCATTCAGCCCTGACAGGCCATTACAGTTAATGCACAGTAAAACTGAGAGCACTCTAAATTATTCATTAGGTTATTAGACCAGTTCTGTACTCATTCCAATCTCTAGCACGCAATTCCACATTTTGAGCTTTGGGCTTCTGTTGAATGTGTTTCCCTTGAGTGATTATGTATATTGTGTGTAGAGATTTCATCAGCATCAATCAAAACTGCTTTAGCAGTAATAATAATAATAATACAAAATATTACTCACAAAGCCTCAGAATAAAACATTTTCTCATTAGCTTATTGGATTGCCTCCCTTATGAACAACAATATGTGGATTCTGATTTCACCCAACTGATTGGCTTTTACTCTACTTAAAGGACCATAGCAGTGATTTTGCATGTTTGGGCCCAACAAATACGACCCACATATACGTTATGCTACTTCCAATCATTTTCCAAAACGTAAAAACATATTTTATTCTTTGTGTTATTTTGCTAAATCCCCTAATCTTTCAAAATTAAATGTTCACACGATACACCCACCTTAAAGTTCAACATTTTGCCTGCTAACACTTACACAGACCTATTCCTAGCTGAACAACACACAGAGAAAACCCAGTGAAATTAATAAAACAAAGCGACAGTACGTAAAATATATTCTTTTCTTTCATGGGACCTTTAAGCCATACATGGATATGGGACAGCACCAAGCTTTATTACACACCTTGTAACTCTTTATGAGCCAGGATAGCTCAGGTCGGTCACAAGAAGGCCATGGGATGTTAGGTCGGTTAAGTCACCAGTTCAAACATGTAGATCTAGAGAATTCATACTAACTAAGCTCTAATTTAAATACTTGCTTTAATGTAATGACTGTTAGTTCATTAGCTTTAACTCTACTACTTTTGGCTTACTATTATATTTCTTTCTTATTTTTAATGATTTTCTTACTGTTGTCTCTTTTCTACTCTTGGTATCCGAAACTGTATGTTCATTATGTGTTCATTACAGACAGGCTACTACTATTGTATTGTATTTTTATTATTATTATTTTATTGAGAATCCATTTCTTAAAAAATAAATCCTGTCCAGAAAACATCAAGGTGCAGTACAAAGCAAAAGGCAATGTGCTATTTCAGATGGTTTGCGTATCCCGACTGTATTCTTGGACATCAAACAAACCTAAACTAGAGACAGTTGTTCCTGTATATCTGTAACTATAAGTGGGGAAAAAAAGGATAAAACATTGACTAACATAAATACAGTATATACAGTAACTCACATCGCATATTTCACATATTCCTTGTGGATAACTATTGAGGGTAATTAAGACATGAAGCTCATCCCAACCACATGACTATTATGAGTAGGCGTAATAGTCTAGCGGAAAGACAAATCTCTTAAACCAACACAGCTGCCTTAAAGACTTTGTAGAAGTTGTTCTGATTTATGTAAAACGCTCTCTCTTTCACTGCCCCGGACCATTTATTGAGTGAGACCTCTTTGTCAAAGCAGTGGTAACAGCATGCATGACTGATTTCGTAACTTTGTGTTTACGTGACAACCCACATACTTAGTAGCTGAGTACCAGAGTGCAGATTTAGCATTAATCTGTAACAATGGCATGTTCTCAAGTTCTAAGCAAATATTATGTGTTTGTTATATTTTTAAACTGTTCATATAGAATTTTTTTCTGACTTCTGAAACCTTCTTACCATACCGCTATTGAGTAAGTCACATGGTACGCATATACCATGTGACATGTCAGGCCACTAATGATTCAATTACACATCACTACACTACACAGATAACTCAGTTGACTTCTCAGCTACCTCTCTTTGAATGGCCGTTTTCTGTTAGCAGTTGTATAGAGAGGAAGCGACAGCCCAGAGAAAGCAAGCGAGAGAAATGGGNGAGAGATGATAATGGAGAGATGGAGTAACAAAAAATTTAAAAAAAAAAACAGCTAGAAGTATATAGATAGATAGCGTAAAAGAGGGAAGAGGCTGTGACCTCTTTGTCACAGTGCCATTCTGAGCGACAAAGCCCCAGTGTATCCTGCTGGCTGCTGCGGAAGAGGAAGAGAGAGAGAGAGAGAGAGAGAGAGAAGCCATCAACACAAACAGCCTGTTTTTGTCATTTGAACTGCTGGCTAAAAATGTGCAGTTATGAACCACTTCAATCACTAGCTAAAAATGAATAAATGTCTCATCTCTGACGGCTCTACATCTTAAGAAATATCAGGTCATAACAGCAGCAATTTCATATTCCTGCATGTATTAAACTAAAATATATTTGTAATACAGTTTATTTCTGTTGGTCCTGCTTCATCCGTTTCAAAATCGAAGAGCTGGTGTTGGTGATGTGTGTTTATGTATGTGTGTTCACTTTATCATGCACCAATGCTGAGATCCATGTGACTGTCAGAAGTGTGTTTAGTGTTTCCCACAGTTTAAAAATTTATTTGCGGTGTTCGACCCCAAGTGGGGGTGGGAGCTGCAGGCAGCATTCTGCTTTGAGAATCGCCTGTAGCAATGAATTCTCAAGCTAACGACTGCTATGAATCCACCAGTCCAGCAGATTTTATGAAATCAAACCCCTTTCAGCTGCATTTCCACCCAAACATTTGACAACAAGAAATAATTCATACAAAAAAAAGTGCTTTTGGTGAGATGCCCAGCTAAATTCTATACAGTATATATGTAATGAACTAACATGCAGGCCCCTTTTTATCCAGTAGCCTGGTGAATCTGGTTATTTTGCAAGAAACTGATTGGTTCAATGAAATGGATATGGTGGAGGCAGTAATATGCAGGGGCTCACAACATACGCCAACCACCCCACATCCCTTTCTCACAATAACACTAAAGACACTCGTTCACTTTGGGGGAGTTGGACAAGAATTTTGGACAAAATCCATCAATACAATAACATTATTTATATTCAGTGAAAGTTGGACTACCTTAGTGGAAAACAAGCCCTTTTCCGCTGATTGCACCCTTCCCTATGTCTGAATTATCACATTAAGTTAATGACAGACACTAAGTGTGACATCAAGTGAAAACTCAAAGCAGCAGAACTGAAGATTAGAGGACTAGAGTTTGGCAATTTGAGTGACACGGTGACTGGCTGATGAGCAAGAGATGAGGCCTGTTATAATTATGTGCTACACCGCAAAATGACTGTAGCTTGTCGTTTTTAGTGGGTGGTGAAAGCTGCAAAATAAAGACATTACCCCGATTTTATGGCGTAGTTGGGGGAGAAACTAGGGTGTTTCCCTTTTTACGCTTCACTGCCAACAAATTTGCAGAGGGAGAACAAGTGCTACTTAGCAGGTTGTGGAGATGTGACTCATCTTTTCCTCCTTTGATTTATTCATTGAAATTATATACTTGTCTCATAATCCAGGGGCTGACATCATAACACTCAACTAGACATACTGTAGGATACCATTAGCACCCTTATCCTGCCTTACCCTGCCATGTTTTTATCCCACTGAAGTTTGTGTAATATCCTCCTCGTATGACAAAAGTGGTGTTACGCAAATCTGTGTCAATTGTCTGCACCATCTGCACTTCGATGTCCCAAGTAAAAACCTCTAATTTAATTAGATCCCAATCAATGAAAACCAACAACGCAGACAGTGTGAATCTGTGGAACAGGGAGGTGTGTGCAGTGCTAACATGAGAAATATTAACACTTTATTATGACAGCATTGTATGGTGAGCACAGTCTATAGACTACAGAAATCCATATATCTGTTTATGCATCCTGCTGCTATCTACAGGGAGTCTGAGCTGTTGTGAGAGCTTCTTGCTGGCAAAAGTGCCACAATGGACCATGGCATGGTTCCAGTATCATTAATAAGGTGGCCCATTTCCTCCATTTCTATTTGCTGTTTCATTTCCAGCTGCACCGTTGTTTAAGTATGTGATTACCAAAGTGCAAAGTAGCTATTAGTTTCCCTTGTCAGGAACCATGCTTCCAAAAAAAAAAAAAAAAAAAAAAAAAAAGATGGGGCACGATTGCAAAAGATGTGGAACTTAGCTGACATGCTGGATTCACTTTCAAATACGACAATATCAAGTGATACAAATCCACCATCCCAAACCTGACTAAGTGGTGCCATTAGGCTTTGGCATTTAAATAAAATGTGACCAAGGGGTAAACAGGATGATCCGGACAGCATTTCAGGGAGGGATCGTTTTTACTGCACGCAGAAGACACGCAGAAGAGAGAGGAGAAAGCGGGGGGGAANAGGGATCGTTTTTACTGCACGCAGAAGACACGCAGAAGAGAGAGGAGAAAGCGGGGGGGAAAAAAAAAACCTCTGGCATCACGTCCCAAGAATGCTAGCAATGAGCTTACAGACCACATCCCAACACATAAGAGTCAGAGTCAGAGAATCACATTCAGACCTATAACAGCACTGGAAAAAAAAGAGAGGGATTGCTATGGAACACCTAACTGAGTGAGGGGCCCTCTCTGACAGTCCAATGAGCATCCTCCTCCAGAATCACATGACGTAATCCCACAAATGGTTCGGAAATCGTTCCATGCTGCCAAAATTTTCTCTTAAAGGGGAAAAAGAGGGCGAGAGTGAAAGAAAGATATAAAAGAAGAGAGCGAGAAAAGAAAGGGGGAACTTGTGGAAAGAACTGCAGAGGGAAGGGAGAAAACATAAAGTAGCGCGTTTTACTGCATGCCTCGGGGTGGGTCACTACGAGTACAGAGGAGACATAAAACAAATCAGATCTGGAATGACCTGGCCTCAGAGAGAACTGGGCCAAAATGGAAATAAATGGGCCTGTGATTTAGATGTATAAGCATACCTGCAAGCCTGCTGTGAAGCAGGTTAGAGTCTGGTCCGAGGGGGCTGCAGAAACACTACAGGACTGCTTTGAGTGTACAGACTGGGACATCTTCAGGACAGCAGCTACTTACGACCAAAATGTCAATGTGGATGAGTATGCCATGTCTGTGTCAGGATACATACAGAAGTGCATGGAGGATGTCACCGTCATCAGGAACATCACCACCCGGGCCAACCACAAACCTTGGATTAGCAGAGGTGCGTGCCATGCTGAAAGCACGGAATGTCACTTTTAAATCTGGTGACCTGGTGGCTCTGAAAACAGCTAGA
>VXCM01009183.1:0-35526 GCA_014773175.1 Lucifuga dentata | reverse complement strand
TTCATGCCATGGTTAACACATGAAACAATAAGAAGTAATACTAATGTTAATAATCAATAACACAAAAAAACAAATTATGACACAATCCAATATTTAAGCAATATAATATATATAACCCAAAGCAAAACATAACAGTATATTAACAAAAGCAATTTTTTAAATCAAAGAAATTTCTAAATTAATAGATTCCATCACAACCACAAGTCTTACAAAATCTCTCCAGATCAAACCGCTCAAACCTGACTTCAGACTAAACATTGTGGACAATGAGCAGGAACAACAAGCCGTGCTGCACCAAAACACCAAAATGAAGAAAGAAACGGATGTCACGGAGTACAGCCTGAATCCATTTAGTGTGTATGACATTGTAGCATAAATATATATTATGCATAACAGTAATATATGAATATTAATTAAGAAAAAGCAATGGTATGCAAAGTTGCAATGTTAAGATCATAATTTCAATAAAGAAATATTAATCTTATTTAAACTGGACACCATTCACGTTATGTGGAAAATTAAGTCGTTTAAACTTAATATTTTGATTATTTAATTAATATTCAGTCTCAGATCTTAACTTAATATTCGGGCTCAAACCTGAAAAGTAATGGTTTTTGACTCATCCAGTGATTCCTTCTCCGAACTGAAACAGGCAAACAAAGTACTATTGCACAGGTTAACATTTATTTACAGATGAGAAATATAAAAATATACAAATGAGGTAGATATTATGTGAGAAATGAAAACCAGGTTTGACAACGGAAAACTGGTGGATTTTCAAAATAAAATCCTAACCTATTCTAACGTTGACTGAGTCTAGCTTTATTTTACGGAGTTAGTACGGCAATTATGAAAATAGAAAACGGTTGGTAAGAAAGATATGGAAATGGGAAAATAACGTAGTTAGGCTGCATCACTTTAACATCAGCAAAGACAAGATCTTACGTTGGGCTTAGTCACTCCAATGATGTGGGAAAGTCGGATCGCCAGTCTTGACTCAGGCGCTCAACAGCTTGGTCACGTCGTATGAAGGAAGCGTGGTGCAGGCAGTCCTCAGGATTCAGGATGTTCGGACTCGCGGCCGTCGTCACGGATCCGAACAAATGGGTCTTCCTTTGGAACCAGATCAGCACACTTCTTGACGAACAGCTGGAGCTGGGAGCTGGACTTCAGGTCGAACCGGATTGCAGTGCTGGAGTTTACCCAACGTGGTCAGCGGAGCCGATGGCACGTAGCAGAGCAGCTAACTTAGAGAACTAACCGTAGCTAGAACTGAATAGCTTGAATGAAACCACGTGGAGGTCGTGATAACATCTATCGCTGATTCAGGCAAAATCTTCTTAGAACAGCTAATAAAATTACTTGAGATTACTTTAAAATAAAGAACCGCTAGCCGTTGTTTTAGCAACGCGGTGAAGAAAGGAGACAAGAAGAGAAGAGAAGCCGCCACGCGGTGTAGAGAGGGCAGCAACAAAAGGAAAAAGGAAAGAAAGCCAAGAGAGATAACAACAAAAAGCCTCAAACAATGGGCTGCGTGGAGTTTTAAAGAGAAAAGCCCTTCGCGCGTTGTGAAGAACACGCCCATGCTTTGTTCTCATAGGAGCTTTTCCCGATGATGTCATGAAGGCAGGCAGCAGCCTGGAGCAGCTTAATTTCTGTGATATTACAGAAACATAACCTATACTTATACTAAGTCCACTCATTTCCCATTGTCAAAGCATGATACATAGAAATTTCACGTAGTAAATTCACAGTATGACATGCTAGCACAAATAAAACCATGTTACACAAATAAATCATCTCTTTTGTTGTCTAATAGGAATTTATCACAAAATCTAAACATCTAAAACACTATTATGAAATTTGATGATCTTTGATTAACTAAATCTATTTCTGCATCAATGCAAGTATTCTAAACATTACAAAGATAAAACAAAAGCTTAGATTGTTGTAGATTGTCAAAATAGATTTTGTGTGAACTTAAAGGATCATAAAATAACAATGTGATGTTCTGTGATTTAAGAAGTATGTTGGAGAAATGTAACATAAAACTAAATCCTTTAACTAAATAAACACAAATACAAATACAACAAAAGCATGTAGTATTGGAAATGAATTTCAATATCTGAACATAGTTTTATGGTACTCAAGAGAGAGAGAGAGAGAGAGATATGGCGACTCATTTATTTAATGACTCTAAATAAATTCAGACATCTTCTTGTTTCCTGAATAGATTCTGAATTAAAAGTCTTATTTGGTGTAGTGAGATCAGTTCTTTAACTCTGTGAAGTCCTTGGCTTGTAGACAATCTGGAGCCATTGAAGTGACCATTTGGGGAAGGGAGCTTGTGAGATACTCAAATGCAGATAAGAGTGACTATATGTTCTTTTCTTTTATTGCAGAGGGGCTTTAAAGATTAAAGTGTTACCAAGTCTCTCTAAGGTGATAACCTCTGGTTACCATGGTGTTTGGGAGGTCAGAGAAATTTAGAAGTTCTGTTTCGTTGTCTTTACAGTATCTGTTCTGCAAGTTTTACAACTAAATGAGGGGACGAGAACAGCAGGGGATCTTGAGGAGTTCCTGGGTGCTCATCCATATGTTAATGTGAATGTGTATTGTGTCTGTGAAGGGGGACAGTTAGGTGTCTGTGAAGGGGGAAGGTGATGTATGCGTGGCTTCAGCAGGCCTCCACGCAGATGCAGTCTGAAAACTGATTATTTCATCCCAGAAAAACATAATCATATATTTATCAAACTGCAGTTGTTCCAGTAATGCTCCAACATCATATAAACACTCACGTTTTTATCTCAAATCAATAAGTTGATCATCAAAGAGGAGCAAAGCAGGAAAACAGCTCCAGAATTATCCCATGTCTCAGTGAAAATCTGCAAAAAATGGTCTTATTTCAGCAGGTCTTATGATTTCAGCATTTTTCTTTTTCAGTATTTTTTCAGTATTTTTATTTTTTTTCAGTTTAGTCAGCATTATATAAGTTTAACCAATCAGATTTCGAGTTTGCCATGTTGGGCGTATTCTTTTACAGGCCAGGGCCTTCTAGCNTTTTTTTTTTTTTTTTCAGTTTAGTCAGCATTCATATAAGTTTGAGCACTATGAACAGACTTCTCGCTAAACATAATTGTCGTCTTCATATTTTATCTATTGCAGATAGGAAGCCTGTGATTTTTAACACCAAACATCTGTGAAAGGGAGAAATATTTATTTAGATGAAAAACACTCAATGTCCAGAAAACAGAAGCACGTGTTCATCTAGTACTACAGTCCTGTTATAAATAGTGACTATATGAAACTGATAATTTGCTGTTGTCACAGACATGTTGAATCAGTTCTGTGATCATTTGTCAGGCTGGAGTCTGTTGTTATATTCTACCATGTTTTAATATTTTGGCTCCTATAAGTGAAGGAGGTGAAAATATTAAATATAATGTAGTCCAGTAAAATAACAACAACTTAACATGTTCAGTTATATCATCTGAAGGAAAACAGAAGTGTAAGTTATTATTTTTTAGGACGTTTGTATGGTTTCTATTTTTCTGGATGATTGCTCGTTGTTCTGCATGTTTAGACATTTTTAACTGCAAGTTGATTCTCTTGTTAATGACACACAAGCTGCTCTGCTGTCATTTCACACTGTCACACGCACACACACACACATGCACACACATACATGCACGCACACACAACGTATTAAAAGTTACATTCACTGTGACAGGCTGGCATTTTTAAAGCATCGCCCTGATTGCATGGAGCTGCATTGGATCACTTCAGAGGACTGGAGTGGAGGAGATTAGGGGGTGAGGGGGTAGATGTTGGCATGACAACAGTAACCAAGACAACTGCAGTTCAAACAAACGCAGAATTTGGCTGAGAGACAGAGAAGAGATCATCCACCTTCTATCAGTGTAAACAGGAGCAGATGGATGGCTGCATGATTTAAGCCTGACCATGATGTCCCTCACATCACAGACAGTGGTGTGCTGTCAGGGCCAGCAAGGCCTTCTCTGCTGGCCTAGAGATTGTCCGAATCATTAAATTATGTTTTTATAATTTAGTATATATTTTTAATTTTTGCTATTTGTATTTTACAAAGTTCGTTCCCATCAGTTTTGTTATTAATGTCATTTCATTGCTACAGTTGCGCTCCTTCCAGTGCAGCTCATAGAAATTAGAGCTTTTATTCAATCAGATTTTCCACCTATCAGGTAAAAAAAAAATCTAGCCTGAGGCCTTCAGAATCTTGAGTGAATCCCCTCTGCTATTAAAGCAAATGGGGACGATGTTGTTGATTGTCATATTTTTTAACCAATCAGATTTCGAGTTTGCCATGTTGGGCGTATTCTTTTACAGGCCAGGGCCTTCTAGCTGGCCTTGGCCACTTGTGATCTGTGATCAGTGGCCACTTGGCCACTGATCACAGATCACAGACCATTGATCACAGACCACAGCTCACAGACCATACACACCACAGATCACAGACCACAGACCACAGATCACAGACCACACACACCACAGATCACAGATCACAGACCACAGACCACAGCTCACGGATCACAGACCACAGATCACAGACCACAAATCACAGATCACAGACCACAGATCATAGACCACAACTCACGGATCACAGATCACAGACCACAGATCACAGATCACAGACCACAGCTCACGGATCACAGATCACAGACCACAGACCACAGTGTAGACGCACTGTGTTCAATCACATCACAGTGTAGACGCTGTTGAAGAGTGACTGAACATACTGTGATGATCTCCTGAATTAAATCCCAGCACAGCATAAAAAATGCCTGAATCGTCACTGAGCACAAAATTTCCAGATATTCTTCACATTTTTTTTTTTTATGAGAAACGATGATTACCGTATATACTCAACTATAANATATTCTTCACATTTTTTTTTTTTATGAGAAACGATGATTACCGTATATACTCAACTATAAGCCGAGTTTTTTTCACCAGATTTCATAATGCAAATTGGGGGGTCGGCTTAT
Source organism: Lucifuga dentata (assembly GCA_014773175.1). Taxonomy (NCBI): domain Eukaryota; kingdom Metazoa; phylum Chordata; class Actinopteri; order Ophidiiformes; family Bythitidae; genus Lucifuga; species Lucifuga dentata. The sequence goes on along the minus strand of VXCM01009183.1, from coordinate 30,502 downwards.
AGTCGAGTAATTCAAATCTGTGTGGGTCTGTGGGTGTGTCTGAGTGACAGTGTGTTGTCTTTGTCTCTGTGCACAGTGTGATCCAGGCGAGGCCACCAAGCTGCTATATGACCTGCTTTACACGGATCCCATTAAGGTGGTGCTGATGCCGGGCTGCAGCTCTGTGTCCACACTGGTGGCTGAAGCCGCTCGCATGTGGAACCTCATAGTGGTAAGAACCTCACAGTCTACATCATACCTCTTTAACTTATGGCCTGCGGGCCAATCTAGCCCCTGACTATATTTTATCCGGCCCTTCGATTGATTTTAAACATTAAATTTGATATACTAAAATAATAAATTGTGAAAAACTCTTTTTGGCCCTGTCGTATTTACTCCTCTTTATGCCACCCCAGATGATGCCAGATTCTGCATGAACTGCTCTCTGCAAACTTTTCAGCATGTTTTAAAAATGCCACACGTTTATCTCTACTTTAAAGAAAAGTCAATGTTGAAAATAGAAGCTCAATGATAAGTGGACTAAGAAATATCTGTTTGTAAATGTTGGAACAAAGCCAGTATGTTTGCTCTGTAATGAGTTGCTCACCATCGTAACATGTTAACATGCAACATGAAACCCCGCTGAGCAAAGTAAACTTGATCCATTACAATTTGCATACAGAAAGAGTAAGATCACAAAAGATGCTCTCTTGTAAATACTGCATAGGATTTATGGCCATATTGATCAACCCAAGCGATATACTTGTCCCGTTTTTTATTGATTTCTCATCAGCTTTTAATCTATAAAACCACATATTGTGATGAAGAGATTGTTACAGCTAGAGGTCAACAGCAACATTATTAAATGGGTGGAGTACTTTCTGACTGGCAGATCACAGTGTGTCAGAGTGAACACTGCAGTGCCATCCCTAGTCATTGCTAACACAAGGGAGTAGCATCACCCCTGTGCTGTTTATCCTCTATACCAGAGCCACCCTAACCAGGGCCCGTGGGCCAAAGTTGGCCCTTCATGACCTTTGATTAGGCCCACCACGTCATATTTGACAAGTGGAAAAAAGATAATGCCATTGACTACATCTTCATTTTTAATTTTATTATTTGTTTTAACATTTTAGTTTTACTTTTTCACCTATAAATAAATTTTAAAAAATGTAGAGAGTATAATGACTTGTGGCAGTGTCTTATTTGCAAGCAACCAGTTGCTGTTGTAAAGGAGTATAATGTCCACCGTCATTATGAAACTAAACATTCTTTAGCCTTCTCAAAGTACTGCGGCGAGGTGAAAGCAGAAGGTTAGCGAGCTGCTAGCTAAACTCCGCTGCAGCAGCCTGAATCAGCTCAGGAGAATGCTACACATCAGATTTCTGCACTAACTGCTAAAAGTGGAAGAGCTTTAGCTACTGGAGAGTTTGTCAAGCAGTGCCTAGCTGTGGCTGCAGAAACCATGTGCCCCTCTCAGATATGGACGTTCTCGCAAATCAGCTTGTCCCGGAATACCGTTACCTATCGCATAGAGGACAAGGCACGAGATATTGGTAAGCAAATCAAGGAAAAAGCAACCAGATTTTCTGCCTTTATTATAGCTTGTGACGAGCGCACTGATATATCCGATTCCGCACAGCTGTTGGTGTGTTTATGTGGAATAAATGACAATTTTGAAGTAACACAAGAACTGGCTGGCGTTGAGACACTTTCTGATACTACAAAAGGAGAAGATGTTTTTTTTTTTGGCTGTGGAGAGAGTGCTGAAAAAGAATGAATGAAAGTGGGAGACTATGGCTGGCATTACAACTGATGGAGCTCTGGCAATGGTGGGAAGGAAATTTGGTCTTGCTATGTTGGTGTCTGGGAAGGTCAGTGAATGTGGGGGAAAGTGGTAAAGTACCACTGCATTTTACACCAAGAACAGCTGTGTGCCAAATCCATCGGACTCGTAGATGTGATGCGCAAAGTCGTCAGCATTGTCAATAATATCCGCTCCAAGGCGCTGTCTCATCACCAGTTCAAGGTCCTGCTGGATGAGATGGATGCGCAATATGGTGATGTGTTGTACCACCAGGACATTAGATGGCTGAGCAGAGGAAAAGTTCTGAGGAGATTTTTTGATCTGCATGATGAGATCAGGGATTCCAGACCAGCAAGGATGATAATATTCAAGTGCCCACGGATCAGAAATGGCTTTCCGACCTTGCTTTTCTTGTGGACATCACAGAGCTGCTGAATGTTTTGAATGTTCAGCTCCAAGGGAAGGACCAGATCATCACTTAGCTGTATGATCATGTCAGAGCCTTCAAACAGAAACTGCTGCTGCACAGAAGACATCTCTCAGCAGGTAATGTTCATAATTATAAAATTCAAATATTCACAATATTATATTGATGTGTAGTTATTATTATTATTAGTAATAATTGTATTTAGTTTGCAGTTATAGCCAGTGTATATCCAGTCATCTTTTGTTTTTTTTTTGTTTTTTGTTTTTGTTTTTTGTTTTGTTTTGTTTTTTTGTTTTATTTTTTTTGTTTGTTTGTTTTTTTTAAATCAAGCTTTTTATTTTTTCCTTAAAGTTCTCAGAAATTATCATGGATTAATTTCCTCCTTATACACATGCCTGTCTTTCTCTTTTTTCATTCCCAATCTTACACTATTCCTCTCTCTCTCATCCCCACATNCACATGCCTGTCTTTCTCTTTTTTCATTCCCAATCTTACACTATTCCTCTCTCTCTCATCCCCACATCCAGGAAATTTAGCCCATTTTCCCAGTCTTAGAGAGGCAGGCATGATGAAAGAGAGGGTACCTGAGTTCTGTTCTGAGCAACCTTGTCCAGGAGTTTGACAGACACTTTGAGGACTTCAGACAATGCAGCTGACTTTGTTTGCTCAGCTCTTCACCACCAGTGTGGACACAGTCAGTGATGAGCTTCAGATGGAACTGATTGAGCTACAATGTGATTCAGAACTCAAAAATAAGTTTGGATCCCTTCCCTTGATAGACTTCTACAGATGTGTCCCAGCAGACAGGTACCCAAAGATGCGTAAACAGGCACAGGTGATGCTGTCCCGTTTTGGCAGTACCTACCTCTGTGAACCAGCTTTCACTCTGATGTATTTGAACAAGTGCAAGCTGAGAAGCACACTAACTGACTCTCACCTTACTTTGTCAGTAAATCAGCTGCAGTCCAATTTTGAAAGACTTTAGCAAAGCAAGGATCAGCTTCATGTCTCTCATTAGTGGTCACTGATACTGCAAGCACTGAATGGCTGATGTTACATAAGATATACCTTGAAAAATAAAATGGAATAAATTGAGCAGATCACAGAGTAATGTTTTTAATATTATGAAGACATAAATGAGGGGAGCTGAGGCAACCTTTATATTTTAATATTATATTTAATATTATAAATTTAATGTAGTGCAGTGTTTACTTTTGGCCCACAGCCCTCCATCAAGTTTAATTTTTGGCCCTTAATAGGAAAAAGTTTGGGCACCACTGCTCTATACAAATGAATGTAGGGGCAATTCATCTGATGTTTTCAGTGTCAAATATGCTGATGACACAGCAATCACAGCCTGATCACCGATGATGAAACAAACTGTGGGTGCAGGAGTTTTCTGCTTGGTGTCAGGACAGTTTTCTGCAGTTAAATACTAAGAAAACTAAGGAAGTTATTTTTGATTTTAGAAAAACTGGACAGACTCTCCAACAAATAGCTATTGAAGGTGATGATAATGAAGTTGTAAGTGAATATAAGTACTTTAGGAACTGTGATTGGTGCAAAACTGTCAAGGGATTAAAGACATTACAGTATTTACAAGAAAGGACAGTAGCGATCATGTTTCATGCATAAGCTCCGACAGTTAAAGTGGCTACAGACATGCTGGCTCTCTTCTATCGTTCATTTGTGGAGAATATTCTATCTTTTTGTTAAATTGCTCCATTGTTCTATGTTTTTGATGTGAGTAATTGTGAATGTTTTGTATTATGGGGTACTGTTGATGTGTGTGTTGTTTGGTGATGTCATGTTTTTTTGTTTTTTTTTAAAATGTAATTACCTGCACAGAAAAAAATTCTGAAAGGACAATAAATTATGTAAATTAAATTTCTGTGTGATGATAATCAAGATGATATTAACAATGTAACACTGAACGATGTTGTCATGGTGATTTAAGAAGTAAACAATACTGCAAACTGTACCAACATGAGTGTGTGCTTTGCCTTCGGCAAGCACACATAAATATTGCAGATCGGAAAGAAGCAACCCAAGCAGCAGCAGCTATCCATGATGATTATTAGACAGTCTGATAGCAGAAGGGTCAAGGGACCTGAGGTAATACTCCTTTCTACACTTTGTACTGACTTTGTACCAGCCCAACAAAATGATAATGAGGTAATACTCCTTTCTACACTTTGTACTGACTTTGTACCAGCCCAACAAAATGATAATAATCTTATTATAAACATCCATTACCTGGAACAATGTAACACTTTTTAAAAGTACATTTATGCTAAACAAGTTTAAATTATTGTTGTGGTAAATGATGCTAAGTTAAAACAGGTTCATGTCATTGGCTAACATTTATCCAGCTAATTAAATTAGTTAGCTGCTAGCTAGCTAGACAATGCCAAATACTAGATAAAAAATATTGCTTTGAACTTTGTTTTTTGCTTTATCCTCTGCCTATTTTGAGCCCCAGATGCATTTGATCTTTTCATTATTATCTTTGTTTTTTTACTTTAATTTCACTCGTTATTACACATTCACTTCTTCCAACTGCACAGTGCAGTTTTACCTGCTCAGAGCCCTCCTCCCACCACTCCTGCTGTTTGCCGTGAAATTTGGAAAAATATGTGGGGTCATTGTGTGACTACTTCACTATCCACTTCCTGCTTTACGTAAGATTTTCTGTGTACTGCCCCATGTCGTTCCACAGAATAATATTGAAATGGACAATGCACCAAGTACAAATGCCTTGGTGTTCTATGGAAGTACACGCATGGCCGGTGACAACCCCTCGTGCGAGTATAACCCTTAAAGTAGTGCTGCTGTGTCTCAGGCTGGTTGGCAGGGCGCCTCTATTCAGGACAATATGAGCTCCAAACTGCATCAGCTGTGTATGTGTGTTGCAGCATTGCAAAGGCGCATTTATACTTCACGCTAACTACGCGTATGCGTGCGCTCGTGACGCACGTTGTGAGTGTTATTGTGTACATACTCACCTTTGTCGTTAACATCAGTCCAGAGGCTTAACGCTCTATCTGCCAGGCAGCGATGTGAGGTGCCATGACTTCATACAGACACAATTTAGCAGCCATGGAGGGTTAAGCTAGTAGCTACACAAACATTTGCAGCAACAAACAAACATAAAGAGCACTCACCATCATCTTCATCTGGAAAATACTTTAAATCATATCTTAGAATGAGATATTTCCTGACTAAACATTTNATCTTCATCTGGAAAATACTTTAAATCATATCTTAGAATGAGATATTTCCTGACTAAACATTTTGCAACGGCCAGTAAGCACTGTTGTGATTGGTCAGTTACAGTAATCAGCTGCTGAAATCATCTTTACCGGTACAAGGATTTTCAGGAAAGCACAGGAATACTATGACAATACCCAGAAAAGCAGGTAATTTGCTAAATAAATACATTGATTGAACAATATAGGGGTTTCTTTAAAAATCTAAAAAAAAAATCAGGGGGTTGCCTTATAAACACGAGATCAGCTTTTCTATGGCAGATCAGCTTCTCAAAACTTACAGCCATTCCTCCGTCATCGGTTATCCTTGCACAGGTAATAATACACTTTTCATTTATGTAGTTTTACAGGAACCATCTACATTAACATCACGCATAGCCATGGTGTAAATGCATGAGATTTAGCCAAAAGAAGGCTAATTTTTATCCGCAGTCCATAAACATTGTTTATTTACTTGTCAGTCNGATTTAGCCAAAAGAAGGCTAATTTTTATCCGCAGTCCATAAACATTGTTTATTTACTTGTCAGTCCTGCATGTGCTGCTCACGTCACGACAAATGTTCACAACTCTGCCCCCTGTGGTTTCTGTAGGTACTGCCACGTCAGGAGAGTTGTGTTAATTCTGGATGAACCGACAAACCGACGCTAAAAACGCATGTCAGCCATTTTAAGTGTGCGTACACGTAGTTTGCATGAAGTATAAATGAGCCTTTACAGTGAAATGAATGGATACCACTTTACCAACAGATCAAGTGTAGATGGCAGGAGTATAAAATAAATTAATTGGCAAAAAAAGAAAATCCTTTCTCTTTGGTGCTCCCTCCACCTGTAGGTGTCCTAGGCACCCCCGCCTGGGTTGTCTATGCCTAAAAATGGCCCTGAGTATAGTGTACATGCTCTCAGGCTCACAGTGTGTCTTTAAATTCATCAGTTTTCCCAATGTTAAAAACATATAGTGAGGACGAGCTGTTTGTGCTGCAGCTAGAAGCTAAAACTAAAACATTTTGTAGAAGCAAATAAGAAACTAATTTATAAATTAGATTATAAATTAGTTTATAAAAGTGCAGCATCATTTGGACTCAGATCAGGTGCTGCTTGATCTGTACCAGTCACATGATTTTCTCCACATGAAGAAAATATTCTTTAAATACTGTAATATGTCTCATTAGGAAAATTTTCATGAACACTAGTGCTCTGTCTCTCTCTCTCCCCCCCTTAGTTGTCTTATGGCTCGAGCTCTCCAGCTCTATCCAACCGCCAGCGTTTCCCTACGTTCTTCCGGACTCATCCCTCTGCGACACTACATAATCCCACTCGTGTGCAGCTCTTCCAGAAGTGGAAATGGACCAAGATCGCCACTATCCAGCAGACCACAGAAGTTTTCACATCAGTGAGTGGAAAGTGTTTCACAACAGGAAACGTTGTGTTTGTGCTGAGTAATAATGCTTCATGTCTACTGATTAGCTCTGAAACAGTTCAGCTCATCGGTTAGTATCATCCATCCATCAGTTCTCCAGTGCTTATTGGCTTCAGGTCACCAAGGCAACAGGCTAAACATTCCAAGGTGTTTGTTGGAGCTGGAATATATAGCTCAGTGTGTTCTGGGTCAACCTCATGGTGTCCTCTCCCAGATGGAAATCCTCTCTGTGGAGGCACCCAGCTCAGATACAGAACCACCTCAGCCGACAGGAAGGAACAACTGATCTAATGTCTATGTTTGCTGCTTCTTAATCTATCCTTCTTTCTTGTCTATTACTAGTGTCAATACACTAGTAATAGTTCCCCCACGACATTGTCTGCCAACCTGTTCATCTGATTCGGGTTTACCTGCTCTCTCCAACAGCTTCCCTCACCATCTGAGACAAATCTGCTTCTGTCTTCACCAGCTTGTCCAAGATAATCACTTCCTGTTTGTTTTGTGTCTCAAATCAGCTGACTGGCTCTCCTCCTCATGTGACTTTCTTGGTATTCATCAGGTGTTTCTGCTTCAGGTGGAGCAACTAATTTGTTGTGTTTCCACCTTTAGCTGTTAGCTTGTAGCTGAACCACTTCAAACAACAGAGGAAAGAATTCATCAGATGCTGAGATACTACTTTAGGATATGATGGCTTAGTTTCTTTAGTTTAGCGTTTAGTTTCATGTTATGAAAATGCATCAATACATCATCATGCTGCANCTTGTAGCTGAACCACTTCAAACAACAGAGGAAAGAATTCATCAGATGCTGAGATACTACTTTAGGACATGATGGTTTAGTTTCTTTAGTTTAGCGTTTAGTTTCATGTTATGAAAATGCATCAATACATCATCATGCTGCANCTTAGTTTCTTTAGTTTAGCGTTTAGTTTCATGTTATGAAAATGCATCAATACATCATCATGCTGCAATATAATAATATGATAAATTTTAACATATAAAACATTATACCAGTATTATTATGCATGCTGTGGCACATGAGAGACTAAAAATACATGTACTAGAGTTCAGATCCTGAAAGCCTTCAGTCAGTTTTACTGGATGTCTGTAGTTATTTTCATGACTTTCTGTTTCCTTTTTCTTTTTTTTTTCTTTTTTTTCTGTCTGCATATATAGTTGTGGTATGTGCCAAGATTGGCATAACCATTTTTTATATATATGCAATTTGATCTAGCAACAGACAGATAATATATAGTGCGTAGGTTAGTGTGTGTAAGTGAGTGACCTTCACCGGCCCTCCTTGACCAACCTATCACATTTTATTTAAATCTAACAAACAATTTCTATCAAGGAGGGCTAAACACCTGAACAACAACACAAAGACAAAAACACACAGACAAGTAGTGACAGTAATAACTAGTAATAACCAGTAATAACCAGTGTAGTGGTTTAATCTGTGAAACACCAAAGAGGCTAAAACCTACGACAGAACAGACCAGGACAAATAACAACACATAAACAAACAGTGCAATAAACAGTCTACTTATTTAGATTGTGAAGTTCCATGCACCAAATCCAGGTCACCAGAGTCCTGATCCCCCCTGAGAACACCCAGCACTAAGTGATGGTGACGGCCTCAAACACTGGTCCAGCAACCTCAGAAATCCAGATCACAGCTTAAGATCGGATCGCAATTGTAGCTGGTGTGTCGGGCCAGGACCTAAACACAGAACCTTACCAAAGTACGGGGACCTCTCCAAGCCTGACAGAAGCCACACGGCTGGGTGGCACACCCCAGACAGAAAGACATCCAGGACACAGAGCCCCAGGGGGGACAGAGGAGATCCAGGACAAAGGATGAGCCCAGAAGCCAGGAAGGGCACCCACATGCACCACTGGAGCAGACAGGCACACAACCCCCCCCGACTCCTCCACAGAAGTGCAAGAGGTTCCCCCAGGCACAGGGGGAGAAGCGCAGGGTGCCGGAAGCAGCCCACCAGGAGGGCCCCGGCCCCGCACCACACAGGCCACAACACCACAGGGGTAGACTGCCAGCGGCGAGGCATGATGGGCCAGGAGCCAACACGCCCATGTCCTACACATGAGCAAGGCACGTCAAGTCGGCGAGGGCGAGACCCAACGTCCAGGCGAGGGACGGACCCCAGACACCCAGAGCCAGACACACACATGGCAGAACCATCACCNAACAACACCCCCCAGACCCCCAGCCGCACCGTCCACCCCCACATGCCCAAGCCCAATGCGAGGAGGCCATGCAAATGAGAGCGGAACAGAATCCTCCAGCACCACCCATGACTCCCATCCCCATAAGCAAGCTGCCCCCCACAGGGACATCCCCAGACCCCACAGAGATGTCCAGTATCACACAAGGCCACAGTGCTCCAGGCGCCCCATGAGCACCAAGGATGGGCCACGAGGCCACAGAGAGACAGGACATAGGGGCACCACCCCACATCCTCTACCCCTCCCCCNCCACAAGGACCAGCCTCACATGCCATGCTTGAACCTAAACAAGTGATTTACCCCCTCCTACTTTACCCTCCCTCCCCCCCCCAGTGTGTGTCCCACCAAGGTGTACAAAGTTAAAGTGTATTGCGTCAAAATTGCGGGGCAGGAGCGGCAGATGGCAGACTGCCATGGGAGGCTGTTGTACACTACCACACCACAGCCTACAAATAAATATAAATATGTAAATGTATATTTATAAAATATATAAAATAAATACCATAAATAATATATATATATATATATATATACAGAGAGAGAGAGAGAGGAATATAGAGAGGAGAGGAATGAAGGTTAGCCGCAGCAAGACAGAATATATGGCTGTGAATGAGAGGGATTCAAGTGGAATGGTGAGGTTACAGGGAATAGAGATAAAGAAGGTGGAGGATTTTAAGTACTTAGGGTCCACAGTCCAGAGCAATGGAGAGTGTGGAAAAGAGGTGAAGAAACGTGTGCAAGCAGGTTGGAATGGGTGGAGAAAAGTGTCAGGTGTGATGTGTGACAAAAGAGTCTCGGCAAGAATGAAAGGAAAGGTGTACAAAACGGTGGTGAGACCAGCGATGTTGTATGGCTTAGAGACAGTGGCACTGAGGAAAAGACAGGAGGCAGAGCTAGAGGTAGCAGAGACTAAAATGCTGAGGTTCTCTTTGGGAGTGACGAGGATGGATAGGATCAGGAACGAGTACATCAGAGGGACAGCGCATGTTAGATGTTTTGGAGATAAAGTCAGAGAGGCCAGACTGAGATGGTTTGGACATGTACAGAGGAGGGATAGTGAACATATCGGTAGAAGGATGCTGAGGTTGGAACTGCCAGGCAGGAGGCCTAGAGGAAGACCAAAGAGGAGATTTATGGATGTAGTGAAAGAGGACATGAAGTTAGTTGGTGTGAGAGAAGAGGAGGCAGAGGATAGGGTTAGATGGAGGCAGATGATTCGCTGTGGTGACCCCTGAAGGGAAAGCCGAAAGGAAAAGAAGATATATATATATATATATATATACGTATATATATATATATATAATGTCTGTGCCCATTCTACCGTGTATGTGAGTGCTGATCTAGTGAGTGCGTTAAAAGAAGTGCGACATGTGAGACCAAATCCCTCATGGCCGGTGAATGGAGGGGCATGGTGCAGCATATGAATCCCCGATCCCATCCCTCCACTACTCCACAACCCACCCCCNCCCCGGCCCCCACGAGGCACCAGGCCACACTACGAACCAGCCGAGACACTGGACAGGCCCAGAGGAGCCCAGAAAGCCCCAGAGAGACAGCCAACTGATGAGGAGGGACACTGCAGGCAGCACGGAGAACACCGAGCCACTCCCACCGCAAAGCCCCCACAATGTGAGCCCAGTGCATGCCAAAGACTGAGAGCAAACGGAACAACTGGGTCGGATAGGCCCCACTGACCCCACAGGAGAGCCCAGCCATGGGGCCAGCCCAATGCGTGCCCAGCCCAGGAGACAGGTCCACCCAGCCCACACAGCTGCCCACAGTCCAGCACAGCAGGCCAAGCCCAGCACGGGACAAGAGGAATAACAGCAGCCTGGCCCCTGCCCACTAGTCAGCCCTCCACATGATGAGCAGCCAGGACCCCTCCCCCTCCCCTGCTGCAGGCTGCCACCCCCNACCCCCCACGCACACAGAGCCCCTGCCCCCCACAGGGGAGGAAGCAGGAAGAGCACCCTAGGGCAACACCAGACCCACACCCCTGAGGTCAGCCCTATCCACCCTGACAGCACAAATCGGCACCGTCCCCAGAACTCCAGAACCCCCCGNCAGGGCACCACCACCAGGGCATCAAAACCACCCAGGCTGGCTGGGTAGTTTTGATGGGTGGCTTTCTGTTTCTGGTTGTGATGTTTGTTTCAGGTTTGGATGTTGAATTTTCTCACTCATCTCCTCCTCCTCACTTAAAAAAAGACAGATGAAATTGATTCTCTTCTTTTAGTTTTTATTTCTCTCCCCTCCCTTATCTCACCAATCTTCCATCTCTCCTTTTCTGCCTCGATTGGTTTCTCTCACTCTCTCTCATCACCTGCTGCTTTATCCATTTATTGTACCATCATCCGTACACCCACATCCTCCTTCAAGCATCATCTCATCTCCTCCTCATGGCTTCACTACTTCATCTGCTCTTTACTCTTCTTTAATTGTTCTGCTACCTCCCTCCATCATGTCTCCCTCTGCCTCTTTCCATCATACCTCTCACCCTGTCATGATCTGCTTCTCCATTTCACTCTCCTCTCTCTCTCTCTCTCTCTCTCTCTCTCTCTCTCTCTCTCTCTCTCTCACACACACACACAGACGCTGGATGATCTGGAGGAGCGGGTAAAAGAAGCTGGGATTGAAATCAGCGTTCGTCAGAGTTTTCTGACAGATCCTGCTGTGGCTGTCAAAAACCTAAAGGTGCGTTGATGTCCTCAGCAGCTCATGTTTCTGCTTCCTACATCAACTGACAGTAGCTTTGTCTGCTGACTTCTTACTTTCTCCATTTTTTGGGTAGGCATAGCCCAGATATTATAGAAACAGTCATACGATGAGTTTCAGTGTGGAATCAGATAGCATATTTTATTATTGTGGGCAATAATTTGAAGTACCTTTTCAGAAAAAATGTAATTGCAGCAATCACAAAATAACAATGTGTGAATATTCATGTTAAATATACAGTATAATATAAAAAAAAAAAAAAAANAAAAAAAAAAAAAAAATCAAAGATGGCTGGAAATTTTTTTTTTAATTATTTGGTCTTTTATCTTGTTGAAGACAGGTCATACGTGTACCTGAGAAGACAAATTCTGGGGAGAAAAAGTACCACAGGCAATAAGGCTACATGTGAACAAACCAGATCTGATTTTTTTCTGATTTTTCTAATTTTTTCATATCAGATCTGGGCTATTTGCATATGTGGTCCGAGATCCAATCCATATCCAATCTCTGGCTATGCAACCGCTGTCTGACTGCTCAGATCAGAATTCATGTTTTCTTTTTCTTTTTCTTTTTTTTTNGCTATGCAACCGCTGTCTGACTGCTCAGATCAGAATTCATGTTTTCTTTTTCTTTTTCTTTTTTTTTTCTAACATCTCACTTCTCTGCACATGCACTTATCGCATGTTGTCCTCATTCAGTGTCGGCGCCTCATAGCAGCCTGGTAAAAATAAAGATGGAGGAGAGCAACAACAGTGACGGGGGTCAGTGGACAGATGAAGAAGTTTTAAATTTGTTGGATATATACATAGTATATGGAGACATCAGAAAGTTTCCAGTGAATTGTTCTTCACTTGTGAATGTGGCTGTCCCACCATAGAGCTCCACTCTCGTAACCACACACTGACACTGACGCAGCAGCAGCAGAGGCTGAACCCAGCAGCTCCTCAGTCACTACCAGTAAAATAACACTGCTAAACTCCACTTGTAAAACTGGTTTGAATGTTATTTTCTGCACACTGAAGACCTAGTGTTATATATGAAACGACATGCATGAAAATACATGACAAACTGCATCCTGTGTACTGCCGCAGTTNAGTGTTATATATGAAACGACATGCATGAAAATACATGACAAACTGCATCCTGTGTACTGCCGCAGTTATTGTTGTTATTCTTGTTCCATGCGGCTCACATTTTAGTTATATCTGCACATGCATGACAGTTTAGGACCTCAACCCACACTTATGTCAGATACAGGTCACTTACAAACATGAATGTAATCATCAACACAAAAAGATCAGATCTGATTTAAAAAATTGGAATTGAGCGTTAAAGGTCCTATGTCATGCTTTTTTTTAGCAGTTTAAAATATGTCAATTGTATCTTTAAACCAAGGTTATGATATCTGTTCCAAAAAAAAACCACACATCCAGGCTCTGAGAGAGCTCTTCTTCCTCCCAGTTTCTGCCTGCCATCACTATGAGCTGTTTTGAGTGGGCGGGGATGCTATGTTAATGAGGCGCTGCTCTGATTGGCTGCCTGATCACTTGAGTTCCAGAGGAGGGTACAAACCATGAATATGCAGAAAACAAGTAAACCAACATGGCAGGCATTTCAGGAGAACCCCTGCAGGATCCCATGTAGTGAGGCCGTACATGTTTGATCCTGAATCAGACACCCACCACCTCAGTAAATACTACCGCATTTACACTGCCGTTATAAGACTTCCATACATTCCACTGCTTCAAAAATAAAGAAGTAACCATTTAGTTCATTTTCAAGTTACAGTTCCCACGTTCATCAATTAAAAGACTAAAACAAGTAAATGTGTAATCAATACTTTGGACAACAGATGCTACAAAACAGAAAGTGTCTCCAACATACAGCAGCAGCAGCAGTTGTGTCAGAACAGAGCTCTGCCAGAAACAAGCTGGACAATACAAATAAACAGTAAACAAATGGTTCATAACATCAGATTACAGGAATGTCTGTAGTAATATCCTACATATTTTTGAATACGGGAACATTTTATTAACCTATGGAAACCTCCGTGCTGCCGCCACTAAGCACAGAGCTTCACAGCCGCAGAGGGCAGTCAAGCGGGCAGGTGTCTGAACGAAAAAACAAACACATCTCCGTATGTCACGCAGACATGCTCATGGGTAAACATGTTAAGTACCATAAAATACCATATCCGGATCTCTTTCTATCCACACAAGTCAACTGATTTATCAACAAAGCTCCATAGACTATATAAAAATCAAACAAAACAATGAGCTAACAAGCTAATAGCACACACGTTAGCNTCCATAGACTATATAAAAATCAAACAAAACAATGAGCTAACAAGCTAATAGCACACACGTTAGCAAAACGCAACATGTTATCAGGCCAAGCTACTGCACCTTACTTGGAATAAACTACATATTATCACAAAGTGGTGACATTTACCGATTGCACATTAGCTGTTTTTGGGTCACGTACAGTTGGTACAGATCCATTTTTAAAGATCAGTTTAGAGGCTAAGCCAGCATTGTATTGTTCTCGTTCTTGAAGCAGTCTGAGGCAAAATGGTCAGCACAGGCAAACAAATTAGCAGCAACTGTGGCCAGAACATTGCTAGCATAAATAAAAAATCTAACCACTGTTTTTTTTTTTTTTTTTTTTGTCCTCTGATGCTGGCAGGGGAAAAAGACATTTGTGTTTGTTTCTGCAGCCGACAACAGAACAGTTGGTGTCTCACTCGAACCTTCAACATCTCCGAGTCTGTATTAGCTAACTACAACAACAACACTATAGGCACTGACAGCAGAGAGGAGTGGTTGTCCACCTTGGAGGTGAGCATTAGGCAAATGACTCCTGTTGTGATGTAGAAACAGGAGCCAAATCAAAACGGCTTGTAGAAGCACATGCTTACCTAAAATGCGGGCTATGGAAACAACACAGAGGTTTTGGCTTTCAAAATTCTCAGTTTTGATAGACTGAAGAACGACTATAGTATATATGCATGGGCAAGGAAAAACATGTTTTTCATGACAGGGGATCTTTAAGGCCTGTAATGTGAACATAGCCTAAGTTGCCTACAAAGCCAACAAACAACTAATTATTTGTCACCAATTAAGGCAATAACACAAGTAAGATGCATGTACAGACAGAATTAATAGAATTCTGTGGTTTGTTTGAATATACATGATGTGCTGTGAAACCAGAGTCTAGTAGGTGAGAAACAATCACATCATCATCATCATCATCATCTGTTACTCAGAGTAAGATTACTCTGATTTACACAGTGGTGGGCCGTCAAGGCCAGCAAGGGCTTCTCTGCTGGCCTAGAGATTGTCAGAATCAGAAAATTATATTTTTTATAATTTATATATATTTTAATTAATGTTATATGTATTTTACAAAGTTCGTTCCCATCAGTTTATTATTAATGTCATTTCATTGCAACTCTCTCAGTTGCGCTGCTTCCAGTGCAGCTCATAGAAATTAGAGCTTTTATCCAATCAGATTTTCCACCTGTGCTGTCTCTAGGTTAAAAATCTAGCCTGAGGCCTTCAGAATCTCAGTGGATCCCCTCTGCTATTTAAGCAAATGGGGACAGTGTTGTGGTGTGTGTGGGCCAGTCTGTTTAGTCTGCTGCCACCGCAACCCGGACCCGGATGAGCAGAGGATAATGGATGGATGGATGGATGGATGGGACGGTGTTGTTGATTGTCATATTCTTTAACCAATCAGATTTCGAGTTTGCCATGTTGAGCATATTCTTCCTTGGCCTATGTCATCGGAAGGCCAGTTTGTGGAAAGCAGCCTGCCGGAAATTCATCATAAGAAGAAGAGGGCCGGTTAGCTAACTGAAATAAAACTAGCTAGCACATAATGTAGCATTATCTAAGACTTATTTAAACTTTCTTTTTTGACGTTTAGATTTTTAGATGTAGTGCTTTAGAGTTTTTGTTTAGATTTTTTACTCAACCCTTTTGTTTTTTAACGTACAATGGCTGAAGGAGGAGAAGAAATGGATTTACTGGCAAAGCCTTTTTCCTAAAGGATCTTTAAGGAAAAGCTGAAAATACTGTTATAACCGTGTCATTGAACTCTTTCTAAAGAAAGAAAGGAGGATGGACTTTGTCTTCAGCTGATGAGCAGTTTTGGTATGGATTTTTATGCGGCTGGAATCTGTGGGGAAGCCTGTTGAATCCTGTTATTTGTGTTTTATGGCATTTTTGCTTCCTTGCTGGTCATATGAGTAAATGTGATGGTTGTTTTGAGTTTGTTCTTATTTCTTTGGTCATGACATTGATTTGGGCTATGCAATGTTTGTTTGTGATGCAGCATCCTGTCATAATGCATAATAATGCTTGATGCTTTCAGTCACCATGTATTCATTTCTCTGCATTTAGTGTGTTGTAAGTCTCATAGGTGTTGATCCTCATGTTAAATCACTATCCCACTCAATAAAGGTTACTGTCACTGTGAACATGGGGTGGTTACGACAAATGACAACAGCTACTTTCATGCTGAGGTTATTAGAAGGTGGTTTAATTGAGGGAGGATCGCATTTGAAGGCCTAGGTGTAAAATACATGAGTACTGTTTTCAGTGCTGATTTCAGTTTAATTAGTGTTTACATGACATTTGAAAACAATTAATTTGTTGCCTTAATCAGAGTAGAATTAAAGTTTTAATGTGCATGTAACTGTACTGAGTGGTAACTGAAATAGATAACTATTCTACTATGACCAATTATTTTGGTATAATTTCAAAGACTGCAAAATTATAATTAGTTGAATTGGAGTTTGTTTTTTTTTGAAGATGAAGATACAGAACTATGACTGATGATCAGCTCCAAAGAAACCCATATTAAAAAAAAAAGAAATACGATTTCCCTCAAAATATATCAGCTCAACCTAAACAAAATTTTAAGGTTTCGCTCCTTCAGTGTGTCAAAGCTCCTGCTGCAACCTGCGACCCTTTGGTCACAAGCTCACTTCTCTAACCTTTAGTCCACCACTGCCCTAGTTCATGGAGGTTCATTAGAATAAAGTGTTGTCACCCAATAAAAGCTTTGATGTGGAGTTATGAAGCTCAGGTCATAAACTACACTGAGCACACAGACCAGAGAAACATGTGTGGAGTCTCAGCTTCAGGTCTCGCTGTTGCTTCTTCTTTTTATTTATTTATTCACTTTTGGTTGCTTCTTTTTTTTTTTTTTTTTTTTTTTTTTTTGGTTGCTGTGTCTTCATCAGCTTCACCCAGACTTCCAAACATTCCTCCAGATGCCTCACAGATTCTATGTCCACATCTCTGTACATTCAGCACCTTTACCTGATCTGATTAAGGCAATACATTAATTTTCAAACATCACGTAACAATCTTATAAGATCAGTTTATGTCACTGTATGACATGATTTCATAAAGTCTCAGTTGTAATCTGTGTCAGATTGCAGGATATCCAGTTTGATGTGTGTCAGATTGCATGATGACTGATGAATTGTGCCATTACGACAAACGGAAAAAACTCTGCAAACATAAATTCATCTTCAGATTGTCATCCATCTGCTCTGTTTTGAAGATTTGGGATATATAAGCAGCCAAACTTTAAGATTTTGGTCCTAAATTTCTGACTGTCATGGCGTTAAATAAGCTGTCAGTGGACATGTCTCATACTGCAATCAAGGTCCACCATTTGGGATTGTTGACTACAAGAGCTATAATAATAAAAGCAATGTTCAGATATATGTTATTAGATTTAACTTTTATACAGCATTTTGTGAAAATATGTTCTGAGACAGTGGTAGTAGTTTATTTTTGTTGATATTATTAATGTTCTGGTAAGTATGTTATATTTTTTTTGTTGTTGAGATACTCTGTTTTCTTTAATTTCTTGTGGTCATTAGCGTCAGTCTGGAGTTAAATGGTTCATGGAGCATCACAGTTTTTTGACTTAGAGCTAAACAGAGACAAATTGATGGATCTTTTAACATGTAACTTTTATTTTTCAAATAAACATATCTGAGATGGAGTTACACATTCCTGGAAATATTTTTTTCACTTCAGACACAGCTTAGCTCAGTCATTGCACAGGGACTGTAGATTGAAATGAGCCACTAGCTAAATTTGGTACAGCATCTCCTCTCACTTTAAGATTCTTTTTTTTTTGTTTGTTTGTTTGTTTTGTTTTGTTTTTTGTTTGTTTGTTTGTTTTTGTGCAAGGTCCCTGTTTAAATAAATACATTTTTAAAAATAGAAACAGGGAGACTACAACAACGAAAGGTTTCATCACAGTTCTGTCATGAATGTTAACTTTTATCTGCAACATTCTGTGTATTTGGCAAACAGCAGAATCCTGTTACATCCATGTGTATGTCTTACTTGTAGTCCACATAGAAATCAGTGTGTGTGAATGTACTGACTGTTACCAGAAAAGACTTTCAATGCAAAGTAAACATAAACAGCAGCAACTTGAAACATGAGACATAATTGGACATAATAAAATAGCAGCAGGAATATGGTGGATTGGTAGTTTGATGCTCAGGGTGTGTTTAGCTGAGTTTGAGCTGGAGGCAAAGGGAAACGGTTGGCTTCCTGCTAGCTTCAGCTAGCTACAGAGACAGAGAGAGAATGAAGAGCTGACTAACACATGGAGATAAAATGTGGCTTTGAAAAAGTTGAGTTAATTAAAGCAGAGGAGCTCAAACTCCCACTGCTGCCCTTTGCCTTCTTTCTCTCCAGNACCACCACCACTACCATCACCATCCCCCTCCACCTCCCCTTCTTCATCCACATCCTTCCTCCTGGTGCCCACTTAAGCATAGCTGTATCACCACGCCATACCAGTTTTGGTATGCATGATTAATTAGCCATTGCAAAAACCATGGTAACGGTGTGAATGTCAAGCAGCGGAGATGAAGTGTGGCACCGTGTGAGGCAGAGCTACAGGGCTTCCTGGCTCCTTCCTCCTCCTCTGTGACACTTTGTTCTTTTTCTATTCCCAGCGCCAAGATGCCAGAATTATTGTGGGCCTCTTCTACGAGACTGAAGCCAGGAAGGTGTTTTGTGAGGTAATATGTTCTCCTAGTGTTCTGTGGCACCATGAAAGTAAAGATGGTACAACAATGTGCTTGTGCACAAGTTTTTGTGGACTGCTGGGTTGTTGTGTGTGAATTATTCCACCTGTCCATCATCTGTCCATCATAGACACCACATGCCATCTTTCTGCCACTGAACGAGTAACCTGGAGTCACCGAGAGACGACTGAGTAAGAGTAACTGATGGATTACTCTTCTTTCATAGTTCTTTGTATTAAATTAAATTAAAAAAGAAAATAAATAAATAATAAAAATAGTAAACTTCAGCAAAGACTTGTGACTTCCTTGTCACTATGTTATAAATATTTATAACACAGTGAGAAGGAAATAAAAATAAATAAATATTCCCTCACCCATCCTACTTAAACAGCAAAACAGTCCCCCTCACCCCCCACCCCTTCCCATCTCATCCCATCCAATGCTGTCACAGAGGTATTTCCTTAGCCCATAGGGCCATGTATTGGCCTGTCTAGAACACACAAAGTTCAAGTCCGTGTGATGTTGAGATTATATCTCCCATATATAACAATAACACTGCATCTAGTACAAAGAAAACAAAACAAAACAAAACAGCAGGAGCCGCATGTCCATACACAGAACAACGTTCAAGGCCAGATCTTAGTACATCAGTGGCCATCTGGATTTACAGGCCTTTGTAGAGGGCTTATCAAAAAAGTTCAAAAAGGAATTCCACACCTAAAAAAATTCCTGCTCTGAACCTGGAAGTGTGTATTGGATTTTCTCAAGTTCAGATTTGAAATCATATCTCTGATCCAATGTGAAGTTGTGGGTGGGACAGCTGCCCTCCATTTCAGAAGTATTAGATGGCACGCTAGAAGAGTAGCAAAGGCAATGACCCTGTGGCCCCTACTGGTAAATGTGTCCCTTCCGGTACAATGCCAAAAATGGAAATAAGAGGGTTCAGATTGATTTTAATGCCCAGTGTTTTGGAGAAAGCATCAAAGATACCTCTCCAAAACCCTTCTAGGTTTGGACATAACCAAAATATGTGTTTTAATGATGAATCAGCAGTCTTATATTTATTGCAAATGGGGCTGATCTGTGGGTAAAATTTAGAAAGTTTTAATTTAGAGAGATAAGTACGATGCACAACTTTAAATTGAATAAGACAGCGGCGAGCACACATAGAAGAGGAATGCACCCTCCCCTGAATCCTTTCCCAGATGTCATTAGAGATTGTCACATTTAAGTCTTGCTCCCATAGAAGTTTAATACTGGACACTGAGGGGTAATCTAATTTTGAGATTAGCTTTAAAATTTTGGAAACTGCACCCCTTTCAGTTGGTTTAAACAACAGGATATCATCAATAACATTATTTAAAATATGTTCTGAATTGGGACCATATTTTGAGGGAATGTTTGATAACTGGATTAGTGACAGATAAATTTGTTTTAGAGGAGTTGCTGCCCCTATTAATGCTGGCAGAGAGATCGGACTGCAGGAATTAGTTTCCATCATTACCCATGTGGGGCCTTTGGTGTCTAAGTGTACGACCAGTATGCTATACAATGTAAGTTAGCTGCCCAATAATATAGACAGAAGTTGGGCAGAGCAACCCCCCATCGTTTTTTGATCTTTGTAGGTACGTTTTGCAGAGACGTGGCTGTTTACCATTCCAGATATATGAAGACATTATAGAGTCTAGTCCATGGCTATTCAACTTGAATTGCAAGTGGACCAAATAGAAAAATCACTAAGGGTTTGTGGGCCACACAGAATACTTTGTCAATTAATGGGTACAAATAAAAAAACGTATAACAGTAATAGATATATTATTACATGGAATAAGCTAGTTAAGTGCATTCCTTTTCTTTCATTTTAATGGTATCATTATAACCAATTCCACACAGCAGGTAGTCCATACAGAAAGTAGGAAAGCTATGGTTACAAGGCCTGATACAGAATGCAAAAAGTTGCATGTAAAAAACAAGCAGCCATGAGGTGTTTTTCTGATATATCCACAAATGTAGAAAACAAGATGAATATATTTTAACAATATCCATCAGACTAACAATAGGTAAGCCTTTTTTTAATTTCCTCAACTACACATAAGGAGCTTTTAAAACTGGTCCATATCCATAAGTGCTGAATGCAAAATGAACTTAGTAAAACAGTAGCCATCAGACTAACAATAAGCAGCCCTTTTTTAATTTACTCAACAACACATAAGGAACGTTTAAAACAGGTCAATATCCATATGTGCAAAATATAAGGTGAACATAGTAAAACATGAGAACCTTAGTTTTTTATTCATCACATCACACACATGCCAGCCTCTTGAGGGCCATAGAAAATTTCAAGCAGTATCTGGCCCACAGGCCGCTAGTTGGATAGGCCTGGTCTAGTCTTTTTTTTTTTTTTTTTANATATAAATACTTGGGGAGAATTGACATCTTAATTGAATTTATATGTCCAAGAAAAGAGATTGGGAGGGGAGACCAATTGGCTAAATCTTGTTTTGCACTATTCAGCAATTTTTCGAAATTTAATGCATAGATCTGTTTGAATTCTCTAGGTGCAGAGACACCAAGGTAGGTAAACCACTCTTTAGCAACTTTAAAGGGAGACCCATTTGTTTGACAGATAGAAGGTCCAAAATGTAGTGGGAACAGCTCACTCTTATGTGAATTTAATTTATATCCAGAGATCTCACCAAATCGTACTAATAGAGCGATTTGAGACATATAAAAATAAAATAAATAAAAATTAAAAAATAAATAAAATTAACAGAAGGTCATCTGCATACAGCGATAACTTATGCTCAATGCTCCCTCTCCATATTCCTGATATAGACTGATCATTTTGTATCATCAGTGGTTAGCACTGTCGCCTCACAGCAAGAAGGTCCCGGGTTTGAATCCAACCTGGTCCTTTCTGTGTGGAGTTTCCATGTTCTCCTCATGTCCGCGTGGGTTCCCTCTGGGTGCTCGTGATTCCTCCCACCTCCAAAAACATGTAGGTTAGGTGAAGTGGAAACTCTAAATTGCCAGTAGGTGTGAATGAGGGTGTGAATGAGTTTGTCTGTCTCTGTGTCAGCCCTGTGATAGACTGGCAATCTGTTCAGGGTATACCCCGCCTCTCGCCCAATGACCCCTGGGATAGGCTCCAGCCCCCCAGTGACCCTTAACAGGACAAGGGGTATACAAAATGAATGGATGGATGGATGGATTTCATATAGCCAGNAGTGACCCTTAACAGGACAAGGGGTATACAAAATGAATGGATGGATGGATGGATTTCATATAGCCAGAGCCAAAGGTTCAATAGCCAATACAAACAGAAGAGGACTCAATGGGCACCCCTTTCGAGTTCCACGATACAACTTAAAGGGTTCAGAATATGTATTATTAGTCAAAACAGTAGCTGAGGGGCATGAGTAGAGTAGTTTATCCAAGAAATAAATTTTACTCCAAAACCAAATTTCTCTAAAACCGCAAAGAGAATTCCATTCTACTCTATCAAATGCCTTCTCTGCATCCATGGAGAGAAGGCATTCTGAATCACTTTGATAAGGAAGAGTAAATTATATTGAATAAGCACCTGCTACTGAAAAAGGAGTGTCGATTTTTAATGAAGCCAGTTTGATTTGGGGATATTACAGTGGGAAGGATGACTTCAAGTCGGCGAACCAACACCTTAGTGAATATTTTATAGTCTTTAGACTTTAGACTTTAGATACTTTATTATCATTGTACATTGTACAAAGAAATTCAGTTTGATACTCCTCGGCATAAAACCAGGTAAAAACAGACTTAAACAAACAGGCAATAAACCAACAAACACAAAACATACAAGTTAAAGCATACAAGTTAAAACATACAAGTTAAAAATTAAAGTGCAGTGCAAGGAGTGTCTCAGTGCTTAGGGGCTGGGATATGTATGTGCAGAGGGTTTGATAGAGGTCACAGCTTTGGGGAAAAAGCTGTTCCTCAGTCTGCTAGTCCGAGTTTTTATAGTTCTGTATCTCCTTCGTGAAGGCAGGGGGACAAACAGTCTGTGACCCAGGTGGGTGGGATCTGTGGCAATGCTGCTGGCCTTNGGCAGGGGGACAAACAGTCTGTGACCCAGGTGGGTGGGATCTGTGGCAATGCTGCTGGCCTTCTTCTGGAGGATACACTGAGTCCAGGTCTAGGAGTGGGCTTCCCACAATCCTCTGGGCTGTTCTCACCACCCGGGCCAAGTCCTTCCTGTCTTGTGCCTTGCAGCTGGCATACCATACAGTCCCACAGAGACAGAGGATGCTCTCGATGGTGCCTCTGTAAAAGTTCATCAGAAGCCGAGAGGGGAGTCCAGCCTGCCTGAGCTTCCTCAGGAAGAAGAGCCTTTGCTGAGCCTTCTTTACCAGATGGAAGGTGTTCAGAGCCCAGGTCAGGTTAGCTGTAATGTGGAGTCCCAGGAACTTGATGTTGTCCACTCACTCCACTTCCTCCCCATTTATGGATAGCTGTCTTTCTGGTTGTCCTGTAATCCACAATGACCTCTTTAGTCTTGGTGGTGTTCAGGACCAGATTGTTGTCTGAACACCACTGGACCAGGTGATGGATCTCCTCTCTGTATTGAGTCTCATCATTGTCTGATATGGGACCCACTACAGTGGTGTCATCGGCGAATTTAACAATGGTATTGGAGACATGGATGGGGGTGCAGTGAAGAGGGCCGGGCTGAGCACANCGGCGAATTTAACAATGGTATTGGAGACATGGATGGGGGTGCAGTGAAGAGGGCCGGGCTGAGCACACAGCCCTGTGGCACACCTGTGTTCAGGATGAGTGTGGATGATGTGTGATCCCCTATTCTTACTACTTGTGGCCTGTTGGTAAGAAAGTCTGTAATCCATGAACACAGTGAAGTGGACAGTCCCAGGTTGNTACTTGTGGCCTGTTGGTAAGAAAGTCTGTAATCCATGAACACAGTGAAGTGGACAGTCCCAGGTTGTGTAGTTTAAATACCAGTTTATAGGGTATGATTGTATTAAAGGCAGAGCTGAAATCAACAAATAGCATTCTAACATATGTGTTAGGATGCTCCAGATGAACCAAGTACTATGGAGACTGAATCCTCTATGGAACGGTTTCCCCTGTAGGCAAACTGGTAGCTGTCCAGATCAGGGGGGATACTGTCTTTGATGTGTTTCAGGATGAGCCTCACAAAACATTTCATTATGACAGGGGTCAGCGAGACTGGGCGGTAATCATTGAGGCAAGTGACGGCTGACTTTTTGGGCACAGGTACAATAGTGGATGATTTGAGGCAGATGGGGACTACAGCTAGCTGCAGGGAGAGGTTGAAAATGTCCAAAAAAACATCTGCTAGTTGGTCTGCACATGACTTTAGTGTCTGGCCTGACACCCTGTCTGGTCCTACAGCGTTGGTGACGTCGATCTTCCTCAGTGTAGATTTCACCTGATGATACTGTAGAATGAGAGACTGCTGCTGCTGCTGTTCAAGTTGGGGCAGCTGGACCACCTCTCTGCTGCCTTGTGTATCAAAGCGTGCAAAGAACTGATTCAGGGTGTCAGGGAGTGCTCTGTCATGACTGATCTGCTGATTGCTGCACTTGTAGTCTGTCATGGTCTTAATGCCTCTCCACATACTCCGGGGGTTGTTGTTATCAAAGTGTCCCTCTATATGCTGCTTATACCTGTGTTTCGCCTTTTTTATGCCCTTCTTCAGGTCTCTCCAGGCCCTGCTATAAGCCAGCATGTCACCTGACCTATAGGCGGCATCCCGGGCCTTGAGCAGGGAGCCCACTGTACTGTTCAGCCATGGTTTCTGGTTTGGAAACATTTTGATGGATTTAGTTGGCAAGACAGTATCAGTGCAGAAATGTAGGTAGGCCAGGACAGACAATGTATACTCCTCTAGATCTGCACCCTCCTTGAACACCCCCCAGTCCGTGTGCTCAAAGCAGTCCTGTAGCATTGAAGTGGCTTCCTCACTCCAGACTTGCACAGTTTTGACAGTTGGTCTTGTCCTGCAAATGAGAGGCCTGTAGGCTGGGGTCATTTCTAGTGAGATGTGGTCAGACATGCCAAGGTGTGAAGATGCTGCAGCTTTATATGCCCCTGGAATGTTAGTGTAGACCTGGTCCAGTATATTATTGCCTCTCGTTGGGAAGTTGATGTTCTTGTAGAATCTTGGCAGTGCTGCTTTCAGTTCAACATGATTGAAATCTCCTGCCACGATCACAATTGCCTCTGGCTGTGCAGTCAGCTGGTTGTTTATGGTTCCGTACAGCTCTTCCAGTGCTAACTTAGCATTAGCCTGCAGTGGTATATATACAGCTGTGATCAGAATGGCAGAAAACTCTCTTGGCATGTAGAATGGTCTGCACTTCACCACCAGATACTCCAAATCTGGGGAGCAGTGTGTCCCAATAATGTTCGTTGCAGTGCACCAGTTGTTATGTACATAAACACACACTCCACCACCTTTGCTCTTACCAGAGGCTGCAGTCCTGTCTGCTCGGTACACGGAGCGACCCACTAGCTCAATGCCCACGTCAGGAACGTTGTTATCCAGCCAGGTCTCTGTGATGATCATCACACAGCTTTCCATGCTGCATGTCATAATCCTCAACCGTATCTCATCCATCTTGTTGACGACCTGGAGTTCGTGAGGAAAAGACTCGGAAGAGCCGGTCTATATGGGTTAGCATGTAGCTTAACACGTAAGCCACCTCTCCTGCCCTGCTTTTGCTTCCGCTCTCTTCTCCGCCTCTGACGCCACTGGGGTGGGATGGTGACAATTCCGCCAGTCCGCTGCATCCGCTGAATCTCAGGTGGGATAAAGTCCAGTTTCGCGGATGCATAAAGTTGATACTGTCTTCCGATATCAAAAAGTTCAGC
This sequence comes from Lucifuga dentata, assembly GCA_014773175.1. NCBI lineage: Eukaryota > Metazoa > Chordata > Actinopteri > Ophidiiformes > Bythitidae > Lucifuga > Lucifuga dentata. The sequence continues at coordinate 4,685 of VXCM01009183.1, read as the reverse complement.
TCTTCTGAACTGGATTAGAGCCTCGAGTGTCTGAACTGACAGACAAAACACACACAACAGTACAAAAAACCGAGAGCACCAAGCCGCTGCATCAACACGCGCCGCCATGTTTCTCTAGTCTGTATTCAGTAGTGAAATTGACTTATAAGATTCACATTTTAAAAGATCTTTATCTTTCTTAGCAAGCAGGGTTATACAGGCCTGATTGAGAGATGGTGGAAGGCACCTGTTGCCAGTGAATCCGAATACATAACTTCCAGAATAGGGGATAACAGTTCAGAAAATTTCTTTTAAAATTCAGCTGGAAGTCCATCCGGACCTGGCTGCAGCAAATGGATAGCTTCCATTATCTCCTGTTTTGTAATAGGTTTTTCTAGGTTAGCTATTTGGTCTGGATGCATGGCAGGAACTTTCAGGCTATTGATGAACTCCTCCATATTACTTAAGTGATCAGAATAGTTAGATGCATACAATTCAGAGTAAAAATCCTTAAAGCTATCATTTATGTCTTGTTGATCCAAAGANAGTTAGATGCATACAATTCAGAGTAAAAATCCTTAAAGCTATCATTTATGTCTTGTTGATCCAAAGAGACTTTACCAGTCTGGGTGGTTATTCCATTTATGTTTGGCTCTGAAACCCCTTAGTTAGTTAGCCAAGACTTTCCCTGCTTTATCGCTATGTTCGTAAANTGTTTGGCTCTGAAACCCCTTAGTTAGTTAGCCAAGACTTTCCCTGCTTTATCGCTATGTTCGTAAAATGTGCTTCTGTTTTTAAGCAGCAGGTTTTCTACATGATGGGAAGAAATAAGATCAAAAGCAGCAGCCTTAAGTTTTGCCATTCTTTTAGTAAAACTGTAGTTGGGGAGAGTGCATATATTTTATCCAATGCCGCAATCTTTTTACTAAGTTCTAATTGTTCCACCTCCATTTTTTTCCTCTTATAAGCAGTAAAAGAGATAATCTGTCCTCTGAGATAAGCTTTCAGTGCCTCCCATACCGCTGATATAGAAACATCTGGGGTTCTATTTATATCTTGAAATAGGGAAATTTGTTCCAACATAAATTTAACAAAATCCTCATGTGCCAGCAAAACAGAATTTAAATGCCAGTTTCTTCTTTTATGTCTAACATTTGGGAAATTTAGTTGTACTACAAGAGGAGCATGATCAGATACTACTATGGCTCCATATTCACAGGACTTAATACACTAAGTCAATTTATGAGGAAATAATCAATTCTACTATATGTTTGGTGAACATGTGAGAAGTATGAGTAGTCCCTCTTATTTGGATGGAGAAATCACCAAGTGCCTGAGATACTGAATACTGAAAGAAAACTTTGCACACATCTAGCTGATTTCAATATAATACTGGGTCTAACTGAAGATCTGTCCATCTTTGGGTGTAGACAGCAATTAAGGTCACCAGCTAGAATGAGCAAATGAGTATTTAAATCTGGAAATAAGTTAACTCGATGAAAAAACTGATCATCATCAATGTTTGGAATGTATATATTCACCAGTATAACTTTGGTGTTATAAAGTTGGCCTACAACTACAACATAGCATCTGTTTTGATCCACTATATTAGAAAGAGTAAAAGCTCTTATCCAATAATATAGCAACCCCTCTTGCCTTCATTGGAAATGTGGAGTGGAAGAGCTGGCCCACCCACCTAGCCCTGAGACCAGAAAATTCTGACCTGCGAAAGTGATTCGAGAAGGCAATTCCCACCTTCAGGTTCAGACCCTTGACGTTCCAAATAATGAAGTTCAGGTCACTGTTCATGATGTATCTCTAATGTTTTACGTTGAACCTTACGCATGTATAAACTGGACATAGTCACATGAAGCTCCTGCAAACAAACAAGGCAGTACACATGTAGATGAAAATAGTGATTCTTGAACCAGGGCCAGTCCAAAGTATAATTTAAGTGACAGCAGACAAACAAAAAAAAAGGAAAATTTAAAAGAGAAAGAAAACCCCACCCCGTCCCCCCTTGCATGAGGTGAAAACCAGCTGCTCTACCTAAGAACAGCACACCTTCCCTGTCTATTCTAAATTCTAATAACTTTCCTGTCTTTCCCATACATACACCTCTCACCCGTATTCATACATAGTTAACATCCCTGTTTGAAACACTCAATAACTAGCACCTACATTTTGACACAGAGAGAAAAAAAGAAAAAACAGGAAAAAACCCTGCTAGGTTTTTTTGTAGACATAGTTTTGTATCATTACATACAGTAAATCTGCATTTTTAAATGTCTCAGAAAACTTTACTGCCTCGGCCACAGATCCTAACAAGATCCGTGACTCATTTGCCTGTGTAATCCGCAGCCTCACCGGGTAAAGAAGAGACAGTTTCAGTCCCATGCTGTAAAGTTTATTCATCATATCTCTGTAATCCATCCGTTGGTTGACAACTTCTGCAGAATAGTCCTCATACACAGGGAAAGTGTGTTCCTGGTATTTAAAAGTCCCCCTCTGACGGGCTTCACGTGGCAGCACCTCTTTAACTTAGAATCAGTGGAAACACATTATCACAGGCTGTAGCTTCCCCCCAGGCTTAGGCCTGGCCGCTAAACTGCGGTGTGCACAATCCAGCTCTGGGGGCGAATGAAAAAATTGTTCCCCGAAAGCTTCCACAAGGAGCTGGGCGAAGAANAATCCAGCTCTGGGGGCGAATGAAAAAATTGTTCCCCGAAAGCTTCCACAAGGAGCTGGGCGAAGAAAGGGGTTTAGAGGGGTGGGGGCCTTCTATAGCCTCAGGTAGGCCCACCAGATGGACATTGTTTCTCCTGCTTCTCCCCTCTAAGTCATTTAGCTTAGTGTAACCCAAACCCTAAAGGGTTAAAGGACCATACCAGTGGCTTTGCATGTTTGACCCAATAAAAACTACCCACATACATGTTACGACCACTAAAACCATTTTCCAAAACATNGCATGTTTGACCCAATAAAAACTACCCACATACATGTTACGACCACTAAAACCATTTTCCAAAACATAAAATCATACTTCATTTTTTGTGTTACTTTGTCAAATCTCCTAATCTCTTAAATCAAATGTTTAGGTGATACATACACCTTAAAGGTCCCATGTCATACTTTTTTTAGCTGTATAAAACATGTCAAATGTAACTTTAAGCCAAGGTTATGATATCTGTTCCCAAAAAAAAAAAAAAAAAAAAAAGAAAAAAAGAAAAAACATCCAGGTTCTGACAGACCTCTTCTTCCTCCCAGTTTCTGCCTGCCATCACTTTGAGCTGTTTTGAGTGGGCGGGGATGCTATGTTAATGAGGCACTGCTCTGATTGGCTGCCTGATCGCTTGGGTTCCGGAGGAGGGTACAAACCATGAATATGCAGAAAACAAGTAAACCAACATGGCAGGCATTTCAGGAGAACCCCTGCAGGATCTCATGTAGTGAGACCATACATGTTTGATCCCTAACCAGATCAAAGTATAACCTAACAATATACTGCAATCCTCTAAATTACCACAGACTCAGTAAATACTANCCAGATCAAAGTATAACCTAACAATATACTGCAATCCTCTAAATTACCACAGACTCAGTAAATACTATCATATTTTCACTGCCATTATAAGACTCCATACATTCCACTGCTTCAAAAAAAAGTAGCCCATTTATTCATTTTCAAGTTTCACCGCCCACGTTCATCAAATACATGACTAAAAGAAAGTAATTAATATTAAAATAATAAATGTGTAATCAATACTTTGGACAATGGATGCTACAAAACAGAAAGTGTCTCCAACATACAGAACACAGCCCTGTCTGAAACAAGCCAGACAATACAAATAAACAGTAAACTAATGGTTCATACAGCAGGCGTTACAACAGCAGATTACAGGAATGTCTTTAGTAATATCCTACATATTCCTGAATAAGGTAGATTTTATTAACCTACAATATAATGAAATATAAGATCACGGACACCTCTGTGCCACTGCCGCCATGCACAGAGCTTCAGAGAGCCACAGAGAATGGCAGACGAGTGGGCGGTGTCTGAACACACACACACATCTCTGTATGTCATGCAGACATGCTCGCAGGTAAACATGTTAAGTACCATAAAATACCATCTGATTCTTTCTCTCCACATAAGGCAATTGATTTATCAACAAAGCTCCACAGACTATTGTAAAGCTTTGCCACCTCCCTGTAGGATGCGTCATCACATCCTAGAGGGAGTCCCCCTCCGGTATGGAGGAGTTCAGACCACTGGCTACCTCTTCTGGGTAACTTACTCTATCAGTCATCAACAGTAACCTCATATCCTGTCCTCTTATATTAAATACAAAGAGTTAGGTATTAGCGCCTCTAACTGAGAAAAATATAACTTCCTCTCAGCCAGACCTGGGATGAACCACAGATGTCTGCCTTGAAGTTTCCTTCAAGTAGGACTACCAAGATGAGCCGTCTCCTAACGTTTTACTGATATTACAACAAATGTGTCTAACCTCCTACTTTTATCCCTGGAAAACCCTAAAAACATGTTCTGAGTAGGAGATGTAAAATGTGAATCAGTGTGGAGTGAGTGGGTGCATAGCATTAAAGTAAGAGTACCCTCTAAATAAAAAAAAATAATAATAACTTACCTCCTCGTTCAAGTCCTGGTTTTTCCCCATAAGAAAAATAAAATTAAAAGACAACAA
>VXCM01009182.1:0-27661 GCA_014773175.1 Lucifuga dentata | reverse complement strand
CTTTGAAAGTGTTGAGATTAACTCTTACAGAGTTATTTTGACTCTGCTGAATTTGCTGTGTACAGATGGGGAAAAAAAAGTGATGCTGCAGCTTCTGAATTGATCAAAATTAATTCAGAATCAGAAAATGAATCATCTGAAAGGCTTTGGGCTTTTTTTTTTTTTTTTTTTTNTTTTTTTTTTTTTTTTTTTTACACCTAATTAGTTTTGAGTATTTTTTCAGACCCTGGAGCATTTAAACACAACAAACAAACTCGGATCTGCACAAAAACAATCCATACTAGTCCTGAACCAACTACGAGGAAATCTATTGATCTGTTGATTGATCTAGAAACAGAGACGTTGTGTGTGATTAATACTTAACTACAACTGCAGTAAAGTTTGTTTTAAGTTAGATGCTCATCAGATATCTGCTACTTAAAGGACCATACCGGCCATTTTGCATGTTTGAGCCTAATATATTCAATTTTCATACATGTAACGTTACTGACAATCATTTCCCAAAGCATACTACTGGAACGGTGAATTAAAAATGTTTTTCCTACCTTCCAGACCTCCATTGGTTTCAGTTCATTCTGCTATTAAAATCAACTTGTTGATACTTGAAATGTTCTTGGGATAGGTAATCCATCATCACCAACAAGACGTGTATTCAGGGTTTTTTTTTTTAAGTTTTGTAATTTTAGTGTTTATGCTCAATAAAAAGCTCAGAATGAATGTATGCCTCCACCGGGGAATACAGTCCCAAAAGAAGACCTGCATTTATCGAAAAATTTAAATGACCATGACTGCATAAGGCTGTGTAACTATCAGCAGGAGAAACATGGATTTTTAAGGTGGGTGTATCACTCGAATATTTGATTTTGAAAGATGAAGAGATTTTGCAAAATATCAGGAAAGCTGAAATACAGTTTTATCCTTTAGGAAATGATTCTCAGTAATGTAACATGTATGAAAATTGAATACATCAGGCTCAAACATGCAAAATGGATGGTATAGTCCTTTAAAACCATTACCTACGCAAAAGTGAAACAAACTTTACTGCAGTTAAACTGCACCATTAATTAGTGAAAGAAATAGACTAGTGAGTCTTGATCCGATCTCTCACACATTCTCATGGTGCTTAGCTTATTCATTTAAGCCTTGTATGCTACGCTCTGCCTCTGCACACACACACACACACACACACACCCCGCCCACAGCGATCACACACTATGGAGGTTAATATGCATGTTATCGTCTCTGAAAGTGTGGAGCTCTGAAGCCAAATTAAATGATCTTATCACGGCGTTTATTTAGTGTGACGCTGTGTAGTTAGTATGATTTTTTATGGATATCCCCAATTATCAGCCAACATAAACTCATAGCAGCTGTATCAGCATATCTGTATCAGAGTACATGTAGCAAATATGACAAAAAACTAACTGTAGTACATAAATGTTTTATATATTTTGTTGTATTTATGATTTATGTGCAGTCACTTTTAATAATTACATTTTCAGAGAGGTTTCTAACTTTAGTTATCTTTATTTACATTACTGTCATCTCAGATAATAAACTTTATTGTTCAACTGTAAAATATCCCGCTGTAAATAAAATATCCCACTATTTATGTTGTGAGTTTATGTAAAAACTAATATTGGCCATGGTATCATTACTGTGTTTTGTTTTATTTCCCTCAAATATCAGTATCAGTAACAGTCAGGTTCTACTGTAGTTTTTAATCAATAAACCTACATTTTTCAGTGTGTCTCATTGTTTGTTTTGAAGAGTTTTAAGTTTGTCCAAATGTCGGACGTCCTCAACCTGTCAATTATTTACCAGTCAGATAATGAAGAAAACTTTCACTTCCTGTATCCTGGCAGGCTGACCCCCTCCCCCAATACTCTATATATAGTTGAAAAAATGTGACCTCTATTAAAAATGTAAAACTCTATTATCATGTAAAATAGATGCAAAATTGAAAAGTTGTAGTTAACACCCGTCACTTAAAAGCCACTAAGGACACATTGGGCAATGTGTCTGTGTGTGCGTGTGTGCGCATGCATGTCTCTGTGTGTGTGTCATGCTGCTCATAAAACATAGTAAAATGTTTTATTAGGTTTTGACCTGCAGTTGTGTTCTCACGTCCTTAAATAGAATCCTTACTTTGTCACCTAAATCAGCACTGAAAGTGACTTGTGTGTGTGTGTGTCTGTGTGCATGTGTGCATGCGTGTGTGTGTGTGTGTGTTGGATGCATTGCCGTCAAACACTGACCTACACGGAGGTCGTCCTGCATTGATTAGATGCCAGATCCTGCTGCTGCTGACGGACTGAACTCAAGCAGCAGCCAAGTCGAAGTGACGACCATGAGAGACTGTGTGTGTATGTGTGTGTGTGTGTGTGTGTGTGTGTGNGTGTGTGTGTGAGTGAGAGAGAGAGAGAGAGAGTGCGGTATTTGTGCATTTTTATGTCTGTGTGCTCTTGCCATCTACATTATGCATTATATGCTTCCCTGCATGTCTGTTTTATCTGTCTGCATGTTTGTGCTTGTGTGTGTGCCTCTTATTTGTGTGTGTGTGTGTGTGTGTGTGTGTGTGTGTGTGTGTTAGTGTGTCCTGCCAATTCTCCGCTGTCACTCTGGAGTTTTTAACTGTCACTCAAAGCTGCGTCCGTCAGCTCCAGCCTGCGTTGTGTTATAATTTTTTTATTTGCTTCACAGGATCGTTTCTGCTCCTCGTTAATGCGACATTTTTACACCACCACAGATGGCGGGGTGGGGGTGAGGTGGGGGGCCTGGGGTGCAGCAGGAGCAGTTGGCAGTGCATCACGGTCATTGGTAGAGCGTGTGTGTGTGTGTGTGTGTGTGTGGCTGAAGTTCCAGTACAGTAGGATTTCCACTGGATGATGAATCATCAGAGAAAGCTCCATGCTCCCGCTGATGGAGGAAATGCGAACACAAAGTGACGGTACGCTGAAGCCCAATTTCCTGTGAAATGTAGAAAGACACTGCTGATGTTTACACTTTCTGTTTTTTTTTTAAATTATTATTATGGTGAATATGAAAATCTGTCCCTTATCTGCGGCTGTTTAGACAGGCAGAAAAAACATTTACAGATTTGTAATTTTGGATCTGTTTCACATTATCAGATACTGACACAACAGTTTTCCTCTCAGTCTGCTGTTAATTTACAGACTGGTTTAAGTTGTTTTCTTTTAAATAAGCATTTGTAAAATGCTTTAGTAATATTGCTTTGGGATCAAACCTTTGATCAATGCTTTCATTATTGATATAAATTTTTTCCCCCCCAAATGCCAGTTTTAAAGGACCATACCAAGCATTTTGCATGTTTGAGTCTAATATATTCAATTTTCATACACATAACGTTATTGACAATCATTTCCCAAAGGATACTACTGGAACAGTGAATTAAAAATGTTTTTTCTACCTTCCAGACCTCCATTGGTTTCAGTTCATTCTGGTACGCTATTAAAATCAACTTGTTGATACTTGAAATGTTCTTGGGATAGGTAATCCATCATCACCAACAAGACGTATTTTCAGGTTTTTTTGAAGTTTCGAAATTTTAACGTTTAAGTGAAACTTTGAAAATGAAAAATGAGAAATGAAAATGAAAAAAATGCTGAGTGAATGTCTCCACTGGGAATATTGTCCCAAAAGAAGAACTGCGTTTAACTAAAATTTTAAACGACTGTGACTTCATAAGGCTGTGAATCTATTAGCAGGCGAAACATCATCTTTTAAGGTGGGTGTATCACTTGATATTTGATTTTGAAAGATTAAGAAATTTTGCATATCAGGAAAGCTGAAATACAGTTTTATCCTTTGGGAAATGGTTGTCAGTAACGTTATGTGTATGAAACTTGAATATATTAGGCTCAAACATGCAAAATGGATGGTATGATCCTTTAAAAGCCATATGATGATCCAATTAGGCTTCAGATGTCTGACTGTCAATGGGGTCATTCCTATGTTCTCCAGCTCTATATAGCACAATAGAGCACATAACGGGTTAGGGTTATTCTGTTAACACACACTTAATGTGTGTTAACAGAATATTGAACTGGGGAACATACCAACACACTCAACACTTCCGTCCTTAAATAGAATCTTTACTTTGTCACCTAAATCAGCACTGAAAGTGATTTTTGGATCACGTGGTGATGATCCCACATTGTTCTTTAGTGCATGTCTGGACACCAGCGGTTGTTTTGAGCTCCTGGATCCAGAGGAGTGAGGCATCTCTGTCTGATTGGTACTGATTTGTACATTGTTTTTTTTTTTTTTNTTTTTTTTTTTTTTTCTTGAATCGTTGACAGCTCAGATTCACGACTCGGTCTGCAGGTCGAATCTGCCCTCTGCTCCTCTGCAGCTCAGACTCTCAGAGCCAGCACCGCGGACATTCCAGCCGTGTTGTTTTGCTTGCAAAGCCAATTCAAACCCCAAACTAACCTTTTTTTTTCTTATGTCATTGTATTCCTGATTTACTCCTCTGCCTCAGCGAGTCCAGAAAGTGCTTCTGCAGACAACTTTTCACAACTCTGAGAAGTGCTAACTTTAGCTAAACAAAGCTGAGTGAGGACAAAGCAGAACCAGGATCCAGGTGATACAGGTGTGTTTACTACCTCCTGACCCGGGCCAGCAGTGGCGCTGCGTCCCATCGGAGTCTAATTAATTACAAAGCAGGCCGGCGGTTGTGCTGAGCTCAGCACCTGCTGCAGCCAATCCCGTCGGTCGTCTTGTACCACAGCTGAGGCCGGGGTGACCTGGGAATGTAGCGCGCTAATGACAGCAGGAGAACGCCTGATGCTGTTTGGGCTTTGTGCATGGTGGCTTTTTTTTTTTTTTTTTNTTTTTTTTTTTTTTTTTTGAAAGAAAAATCTTGTATCTCCAGAATATGATTTTGTAAAGGTATTAATAGGTATTAATAAGATCATTTAAAAACACAATATAATTCAGTCCCATTCCAGCAGTTTAACATACACCACTGTAAAAAGTGATTGTAAACGTCCTCTAAATATAATAACCTTAAAACCACAAAGGGAATATTAAATTATAATTACAAGCCGTTTTGTGACCTTTTCAGTTTACAGGCTGCAGAAAACAAGGAAATCAACATACAAGATAATCATGTGACCAACAAAGATATTCTCAGTATCATCTTAAACAGACACACAGGATCACGTGCCATCAAATATAAGACTGTTCTGTATGGTTTATATGTGCTTTATATCCACATACATGGAGCACGATCCAGTTTTCCCTCCTGGGATCAACACAGTGCTCATGTTATCTTACAAAATTTAACACTAAACAACTGAAGCTAAATAACTGAATCCATGTCATTCCTTTTGTTCTGTACATTTCATTTCAGAATCATCAAATATCTCCTCTCTCTCCAATAAATAAATAAATAAAACAATAATTTGTTGTTTTATCTCAGCTCTGAAGCAGAAAATATCCCACGATTCCCTGAAACTCATCCTGAGCTCTTGTCACCGTCACCTTTAGCTCTGTTTCCTCATTAGTCTCTGTGGAGCCGAGCAGAAGGTGAAAAAACAAATCAGACGGCAGGACGAGCTCGTCTCTTTTCTGCGGCTGAAGGGAGCAGCCATGAATGTTAACTGCTGCAGCTTTAAGTCCATCAGAGTTTAGGAATCAAACATCACCGAGAGGAAATCCAGCAGGATTTGCCTTTAAGCTCGGCTTTAAAATCCAATCACAACTGAAACAATATCACACTATAGTCTTCTCCAAATGTAATTTTGCAGAGATCAGTGGTGAACCACCCACACAACAATATGCAGTGCTGCTCAAAACAACACAACAGTACTAAGGTGAGGAGGAGGGAAAGCTGTATGTAGGGAATACAGTTTGTTGTGTTTATTGTGAAAATAAATAGTGCAAGAAGAAGCGTTCATCCTTGCTTCTTCTGCTACTTTATCCCGTGTAGCTGCTGTCTTGTGGTTTATTCAGCTAAAATGAAGTGGAGGTGAAATGACTTTCAGCCACTCCATCGCAGATTTACTGTGTCCTCAGCAAACAGACTCCACTGCACGATTTAAATTTGCCAGATTGTATATTTTGTGGGACTGATCATGCAGAAATGCTTCTTTCTGAGATGGATATTATCTGTAAAGCATGTTTGGGTGATCCATGTGTCTTTGGCAGCTCTGCATGTCCGTGCAGGTCAGCGCCAACGTGATGATAAATATGCTTTGGTGACAAGGACAGTCGTAGGATGTGAGGCTTAAACACACATGCTGCTTTAAAAACAAGATTCTGTGTGCAAAAAAAGATGCAGATTTATCCCTTTTTTCATTAATCTATTTTATTCATAGTGAATATTTAAAAATTTCCAATGATGTTTACTGGCCAAAATGTATTGTTTCATATATTTAGTATTGCTGCCACGATTTTTACTTACTATCATTGAAGGATTTTTGGCAAAAACATTTGTTGTGAGTTAAATTAAAAAGCAATAACCAGCCGATGTGTTATCAAATTTTCTTCATGGATATACAACAGCATGCAGAAGGTTATAATCACCCTTAAATTTTCATGTTTTTGCGACAAATTTATACTTTTATTAACTTTTTAAGGAGGCATTGAATTGTTCTAAATATATAGTCAAGACTTTAATAATGTTGCAAATGATTATTGCTGGAAATGACTTATAAATGATTTATAATTAATATATAATTAATTATTCACTTAAAACTGCAAAGCCCCATTTTCAGCAGCCATTACAACCATTAGTATCCTAATGATAAACGCTTTTAACTCAGCCTTAATTAAACACATTACACACATGTACACCTTTGTAACTGTGTTAGCACACCATTAGTCTGTTCAATTAAGCAGGTAAGTTGTGTTTATTTGGGTTGCAAGATGCTGACATTCCTAAAGTTAAACTCTGGGTTCAAAAATGACCAAAACAAAACAGCTTTCTTAAGAAGAATCAGTCTATTGTTCTGCAACATGAAAGTTATTCCTTGATCAGGTTACCAAGACATTGAGGATTTCATACAAAGATATCCACCATTGTGTTCAGAGAAAAGGGCAAACTGATCTAACCAGGTCAGGAAAAGAAGTGGAAGGCTCAGATATACAACTGTTCAAGAGGAAAATACATCAGAGTCAAAAAAACGCCTTACAGGTCCTCATTTGGCTGCTTCATTAAGTAGCACACGCCAAATACTAGTGTCATCTGCAACAGTGAAAAGATGACTCTGGGATGCTGGCCTTAAAAGCAGAGTTTAAAAAAAAAAGAGAGAAAAAACCCCCCAACCATATCTGAAACTGGCGAATACAAAGAAATTATTAAAACGGATAAAAAGAACACATTATTATGGATAGATGAGTTTAAGTTGCAGGTGTTTAGATCACAGAGAGAACATACGTGAGATGCAGAACAAATGAAAGGATTCTGGAGGACAGATGCCTTCTGTCAAGCATAGAGGAGGAAATACACTGTCATGGTGCTTGCTGCTGCTATGGGAGATTTACACACAGACAGCAAAGAATAACGAACTAGAAAGGGTACAACTCTATTTTACGACGTCACGCATCCCCTGCGGTCTGCGCTTGATTGCTGCAAATTTCATCATGCAGTAGGACAACAATCTGAAGCATACCTCTAAGCTATGCAAAGTCTATTTGGTGAAGAAACAGGAAACCGGAGTGCTGTCATTGTTTGAGTGGCCTGCAAATCACCTGATCTGATACCTATTGAGCTCTTAAGGTCAAAATGGTCAGAAAAATGCCCTACAAGCCAGTCAGACCTGAGGAAGGAGTTACAAAAGGCTGAATATCTTCAAAAACTGACAGCTAGAATGCTAAAGTCTGCAAAGCTGTAATTGCTGCAAATGGAAGATTTTACATTTGATGAATATAAAGTTTGATGACTAGAACAATTCTATTTAATAAAAAAAAAGATTGACACAATGTATTGACTACAATTTCTGATCAATTTTATTTATGTTTTTTAGATTTTATATTGTTTATATTGTCTGTCTGTAACTTATGTTGCTGCCTGTCTTGGCCAGGACACTCTTGTAAAAGAGATTTTTAATCTCAAGAGGTTTTTCCTGGTTAAATAAAGGTTATAAAATTAAAAAAAAATAAATTTAATACCACAATGGCAGTGATGTCGCCAGGGGCGGGGCCACAGGGGCACTGGCCCCGGCTAAAAGCTGATTGGCCCTCGGTGTGTCCTCTCCCCTGTCACTCACAGACTCAAAAAATGTCACTGGCTAAAAGTTTACCATCGTTTGATTGCTATCTCAAAGTTTTCCTGATGTTTTTGAAGAATTTTGGTTACATGCGCACGCATAGAAAGGTTTTTGATTTTTGATTTTATTTTATTTAGCACAATTAAAACATAACAAAGCATATAAAAACATCATAAAATAATAAAATGTGCCAGAAGGGGCAAAAAGCTGATTAGGCTTGTCGGAGGCCTCCACCAAATAAAGAAAAACCATACTTTGCACGTACACAATTACAACACACAAATAAAAACAAACAACAAAAAGAGAATAAAAGAAAAAAATCAGCAAAAAGTAACAAACAGATATAAATACTTCTTCCAGTTGCGTTTATAAGACTGCAAACAAAATGAGGAGCCCAACATGTGAGGCATAAGAATTCCAACATCTGAGCTCCACGAAATCTAAACTTGACTTCTACTAGTCAGAAGTCTAGGTACGTGTAGTTTAATTGATTTCTAGTAGAATGTGAATGTATTTTGGAATTACTATGAAAGTAAGACGTAAGGAAGCTTGGAAGATCACTCGTGTTAATCTGAGTTTTGTAAACCAAAGTACATATTTGAAATATATTAGTTATAAAAAATTAATGTTTTCTTTCCAGGATGAAGAGTATTATAAATCAAAAGCACACATGTTGATGCAGGTGTGCAAAAGCAACACGTCAGAGCTCTCAGAGAGATGCAGCTACCTGCCAAAAGTGTGCAACATTTCACTTTGAGAACCAAACTATTCACTCAGCAGTGCAAAGTAAAAGAAAGGTAAGTTTTTCACTTTTATATAGTTATACTGTGATGTCGCTTGGTGTTATCCGTAATTGTTGCTAGACTTTGATACACTGTCATTCAGCCTGTGACTGTGTTGGCAAGTTAGCTGGTGTTAACTCCAACTCAAACTAAATATGCTAAAGTGCTAGCACATCTACTGTCATTCAAAGTGAAAGGAGTCAAACCGATACATCATTTAACGCTTGCTGTTCTAGATTTTATGTTGCTAAACAAAATGCCTGATGACATGACTGCAGGAACTGTAGTTTGTTTTTAAGAAAATGACATTTGCATAAATTAATAAGCTATTTTCCTGTTTTCTTCTTCGCTGTTACATCAGGCAGTGGGACATCAGTGAGCATGAAAAGACAGGGAAAGGGTGATATTCAAACCTTTTTTGTAAAAAGTTCTGAGCTAAATGCACTTTTTTGAAATTAGGAGGCTACATATGGTCAGACTCCTTTGTTTTTCTTAAACAGATTTATTGTGGGTTTTTTTTTTTTTTTTTTTTTTTTGCTCTTAAAGGGCAACTTAATGATGTACAGTATAAATTTATGTGAGTTATTCTATCCTTGAAGGATATTTCTGCTTACAAATGCCTACAATGTGGTCAGGAATTTTTGCTATTTTATTATATTACTGTTGTTTAATGATCTTGAATGTTGTAGTAAAGGAAAACTATTGTTATCATATCATAGTGTTCAGATTACTGTCGTCAATAAATACTATTAAATGCAAATCAAGTGTCACTGTTTATAGTTAAATTTGAAGATCAGTGAACTATGTTTTGGATATCTACAGATTTTTCTAAATGTACAATATAAGGTTGTCTCTCTATATGAATTATGGACCCCCATTTTTAAAAAAATCCTAGAATCGCCCCTGCACAGTGGTGAATAAAGGTATCAATTTCTATCAAGTACATGAACATTTCTGGGTGATTCCAAACTTTTGAATGCTAGTTACATAGTTATGTCACACTACATATGATGAATACCTGAATTGTTGCTCAAATAAAAAGTTTTAGGAGTATAAAGCTCAGTGCGTGGACTGCCAGCTAAGCATAGTTCTTTGTCTTATATATTTAATCTTTCTGTCTAATATAACAACCTGAATCAGCCGACTGATCGCTGAGACCAAGTTTCAAGCTTCAAATGATGATTCTAACAATGAAATGCAACCACATACATTCAAGCTTCCTTCCTCATAAAATCTTTTGTATTTTGAAATTAAAATTGAAAGTCCAAGTCGTCCTTTCAAAACTTTCTTCACATGACATGTCGGGTAATGGAAGACCTGACAGCAGCGACAGACGAGTTGGACTCAGTCAACATCTGAATCCGAGTGAAGCATAAAAAGATCAGCAGAAAATCCTCAGGAGCTGCTTTACTGTAATTTCACAGGGATTAACATGAAAAGTCTGTAGATCTATAATGTCCTAATCCTTCAAACAAACATACAGTTTTACAAAGATTTGCCAGATCTTGTAAGGATATGAGCCCTGCGTTGTACTGAGGAACAGAAGCACGCCCACTTCCTGCCTAATGTGTTCAGCTGTGGTCTGTTGGGTTCATATTTGCTGAGGTCGGCTGCATCGTTTCAATGCTTTTGCATCAGTGACTGGAAATAAAGACGCCCTCAGTGATCCTGCACCGCGGAGAAATGAATCCTCTGCATGTCCTTGGTTTGCTGCTCAACGGTTTCGGCCTAATCACTCCGTGAGGGCAGCGAGGATTTAAGCTTCTGGGACTGTTCGGTTTCTCACGCTGCAGATTTTAACTGAGAGACTCAAACCTTCAGTTTTTCTATCAGTGTTCACCGTGACTCTGCACAAGATGAAAAATAGAATTTGGATGATTTAGGTACACAAGCATGTGAATATATTAAAGCAGAGTGTTTGGATATAATATGTTTGCTTATAGGTGGTGGCCTAGAAGCCATATCAAGACTGACACGTCACAAGCCATTACTTAAACTCTACTGGACCCATGTTTTCATCTGACAGTTTCAAATATGACAGAAATCAGGGGAAAATCTATAGAACTCTAGGAGAAATCTGAACTACATTATGTTGTTAATTTTTAAGAAAGCAGTAGTTTAATAATTCACAATTTTTCAAAAAACTAAAATTTCACTAGGATGTTAGAAAATCATATATAGTTACCCAATCCTACTTTCTCTGTGTGTTGGTTGATCGGAGATTCCAAAATAATGAAAATACACACAAAAGACCCAACTTTTATGGTTAGAAGATCTGTGTTCCTCAAAAATGGGAAATTATTTTCTAAGTTTATAATTGTTATGCAACCCTAACCCTAACCACATTTTCAGACTAAAATATTCTGTTATTTGTATAATACAACGAAACAAAGTCTGTCGTAGGTTAAAAAATAGTCAGGCTTATCAAGATCTGTGGATGAGGAGATCCAGAGAGATGCCCTCCATTCCTTTTGTTGTCGTGCGTGGTGGTGAAGTCTTGGTGCACATGGAACTTGATGTGTCACACTATAGATGTCATTTGCTATTTCCATAATTCTCATGGTACCTGAAGTACGCTGGGACTGCAGGAAAGGAACTAACTGAAGGAACCACATAGTTCATAGGCAGATAGATCCAGGTACATTTCTAAAGTTTAGGTCCAAAATGAGACCAACTTAAGGAAGTAGACAGCTTTGTGTAGCTGATAGACATAGACATTTATCTGAACTCTGAGTGTTTATTAGGTCTAAGCGAAGAGAATCGAAGCTCAGTATGTGACTCCAGCTGAACTTTGTTCATGGTAAATTCCACACAAAGGGCCAGATTCATAAAAAATCATGCTAAGTGGGCAGCTTTGCACTAAATGCGCACTGTGGTAATTAGAGCTCATTCATAAAGCTTCTCTTACATTAATCAGCACACTGGCGTCTCATTAAGGTAGCGCTGTTGTAAGGTGTGTCTCAGGTAAAAGCTAATGAAGATCAGCGTGTTAATGAGCTGCTTCATATTTACGAGCCACGATTTATCCTGATTCATCTGGNATGAAGATCAGCGTGTTAATGAGCTGCTTCATATTTACGAGCCACGATTTATCCTGATTCATCTGGTAGCATTAACACATTAAACCAGCAAAGGAAACATAAATTCTGCTTTACAGCTCCACATTTTTAAAGATTGACATTATAATAACAGATAAACATGCATAAGTGATCAAAACTCATTTAAAAGCTGAGTGATCAGCTGAGTGAACTATCAAATTTATTGATCACTAACACAAGGCAAACACATTTTTAAATGCTGCACTGAAATTTATGATTAGGCTGAAATGGTCTTAAGTTTTGTGTGACTGTGTGTTTTATGAATCGCTTCCCCGACATGTAAAGGAGGAAATACTGTACTCCTCTTTCAAGGCAAACGCTAAAAGATGCTGGTAAAAGGCGGTAACGAATGAGGGAATGTGGTTGCGTGACGATATTTGCGCATATTGACACGGTAAATCATGTGTTAGCGTTTATGAATCTGGCCTCGTGTCTTTAATGCTGCAGTGCCGTGAGAAATGTTGTGTGCTGACACCGAGGCCGGTTCATTCTGCTCCTCTGTTCCATCTAAGTGCCTTAACTCATTAACTCTGCTCAGAGGGAGAAAAACTGTGACAGGAGGTTTCTCTCAGCCAGCTCGCTCTGGAAGCCTTTCAAGTCACGCTGAAATGGCTTCAAATATTCATAACCTTTCCATCAATAAAAGATACCCTTTGGTGAAGACAGAAAGCGGCACAAAGACATGCAACTGGGGATTCAGAGGAAGGTAGAAAGGTGAGACAGTTAAAGCCTCGTTCGCCGCCATAGAACGGTTTTTCCTGACCTATCGGGATAATTTCTGCTGCCAAAAATGATTCACCACAACACGTTCCAGCCCACCCCCTTCTTCTGCTCCTGATTTCTTTCCAAAAAATCTGCTGGCAGGCAGGCCTTCAAGTTAGCGAGCAGCCGTCTCAGTCTGGAGGAAACATCCTGTTTAGTCATCAGATTTCTGTCAACAGTGAAGTCCTCAGTGGTCCACATTAGAATGCTGGAATGTTTATTGTCATCCTGTTGATGAGAGCAGCTGTACTCTGTATTATTCATTTGGAAAAGTGGATAATCTTGACAGAGAGTCACCAGAGAGGCCGGGAGAGATGTGTCCTCTGAAAACACGTTATCTCGCCGCTCTGAATATTAACTGGTACCGAATTTGATTTCTATTGACAGTTTTTTACTCTCAAACTCCCCAGTCTCGTTATGAAAAACTCTAACAAAGCCATATAATGTTGAGTTTAGATTACAGAATCGACCTGTGGACATCTAGTATGCATGTTTAGCCACCAGCAGAAAAAAACCCCCCAAAAAACACTGAGTTATCAGTTTATTATATGGAGCCTGGGCAGTGATTTGTGAAAAAAAAAAAAAGTGTGTGGGTTACTAATGCGTGGGCGCAAGATAATCAAGTCATGGCCGTGAGATACTTAAAGCATGGCCATGAGTTATTAATATGTGGAAACGACTTAATTATAAACATAGATAACCTACTTTTATGGCCAATAAGCGTTTTCTATTAAACTGTGAAGTCTTTTTCTGAAACCAATTATTGTTGATTGTGACAAAGTGCATTCACTTCCAACAGCCTATAGCCACATTACCGTAAAGTTCAGAGCAAGTGCACAATCAGTTTGTAGGTGTGGCTACACATTACACATGACATTTATAATGAAGTCATTTCTGTGCATTATTTACTTGTGACCATGCAGCTGCTTTTTCCCCCCACAAATATCACTGCTTAAGCTCCATATTCTTCTTCTTCTTCTTCTTCTTCTTCTTCTTCTTCTTCTTCTTCTTCTTCTTCTTCTTCTTCTTCTTCTTCTTCTTCTTCTTCTTCTTCTTAGTAGTAGTAGTAGTAGTAGTAGTAGTAGTAGTAAGTAGTAGTTGTAATAGTAGTAGTAGGTACGCCTGTAAAACTTAAAGGACCATACCATCCATTTTGCATGTTTGAGCCTAATATATTCAGTTTTCATACACGTAAAGTTACTAACAATCATTTCCCAAAGCATACTGCTGGAATGGTGAATTAAAAATGTTTTTCCTACCTTCCAGACCTCCATTGGTTTCAGTTCATTCTCTTACGCTATTAAAATCAACTTGTTGATGTTGAAACGTTCTTGGGATAGGTAATCCATCATCACCAACAAGACGTGTATTCAGGTTTTTTTTAAAGTTATGTAATTTTAGTGTTTAAGCTCAATAAAAAGCGTGGAGTGAATGTATGCCTCCACCGGGGAATATAGTCCCAAAAGAAGACCTGCGTTTATGGAAAAATTTAAAGGACCGTGACTTCATAAGGCTGTGTAACTATTAGCAGGAGAAACATGGATTTTTAAGGTGGGTGTATCACTTGAATATTTGATTTTGAAAGATTAAGAGATTTTGCAAAATATCAGGAAAATTGAAATACAGTTTTATCCTTTGGAAAATGATTGTCAGTAATGTAACATGTATGAAAATTGAATATATTAGGCTCAAACACGGAAAATGGCCGGTATGGTCCTTCAACTTCTTGTGAAGATTATGATGGCTCTGCTGGAGTTTTTATTTTAGGTTATAAAAGGTTTTGTTAACCCTTGTGTCAAAATCATGCTAATTCGACTCTAAGGCCTTTTTTTTTTTTTTGTACTATATATTGTTAATATTATTTAGTTTATGTGCCCCAAACTGGCTCGCTATGATACAATTGTATAATCATTTGAAAAATTAATTAATTAAGTGCTTGTGCATTTACTTAATGCTCGGTATTTTGAGATTCTGAGAATCCATGGAGATGAAATGTTTATCTTTATTTATTAACTAATTAATTTACTTATTGATTTCTTCCTTTCTTTATCTTTCTTATCCTTATTTAATCATTTAATTATTTATATTTAGGTTCTATATTAAGTCTTTTAGGGTGCAGAGGAATAGGTTGGGTGGGATGTAGGAAGGAGGCGAGGAAGAATGAAAGTAATTGTATATTGCATATGTAATGTCATTTATTTGAATAAAAATTGTGACAAAAAAAGAAAAAATAATTAAAAAAAAACAAACATTGTGATTCATAAAAGTTAAAAAGCAGGTTTTCTTCCCAGACTTGAAAACTAACGCAGGGCTGTCCTCGCTGTGCTCCGTCAGCCTGCAGAGCTGGATTCCATGCGGTCGTCTGTTTTGAGTTTCGGCATCGTGTCAGCATCTACGCTCCTCGCTCCGTCACGTCTTTCACTGTCGACGCGTCACGGCGTCTTCTCGGCTGCCAGGTCTTCACACTTGATCTCAGTGCGATTTCCTCCCTCTGCCGCCAAAAACTCGCAGCACGGAGTCAGTCTGCCACCTCACAGCAGAAGATTTCATTTGAGGCTTCATTCTGCTGAAGAGGTTTTTATGAGGGTGTGTGTGAACAAATAATCTCAGTTTTAAAGATTCTCTGCTGAGCTAATTTCCATGATTGATTTTTGTCAAATTGTGTCTAAGTGTTTAAGCTATGTATTTTAGTCAGTAATTATGTTATTTGCACAATTCTTCTGTCAAAGAAGCCACTAATTACTGAATTTAGTTCATTAGATCAAAGAGGATAATGACAATCAATCCCACAGCCATATTTAAAAGGACCATACTAGTGATTTTGAATTTCTACAAGTCCAATATACAACCTGCTGACAACCAATTTCCAAGACTTAAAACTATATTTTAGTTTTCCTGTTATTTTGTCAAATATCCCAGTCATTTCTACATCAAATGTTCAGGTGACACACAAACCTTAAAAGTCAATGTTTCACCTGCACGATTGCAGAAGGGACGGCCATTTTTAATTTCTCAGTAAAAGCCGTCTTCTCCTGGGACTATATTCCCCGGTGGAGACATACATACACATGCTGCGTTCCATGGCCCTTATTCGTTTCCACGTTTCCCTCATTTGCGTCTTTTCCTTGCATCTTAGTCCCGCCCACTGAAGACGTGAGGAAAAGACGTGAAGTAAATACGCGAGGACAGAGGAGCTGAGGAACGGTGATTTAAGAGAAATGAAACATCCTCGCCTCCATCCTCAGAACAGAAATAAGTGCTTTGGAATGTCCTTACAGATGGTGGACCAGATTGGTTTCCCGGTCACACACAGATCAAGGAGTGAGGAAATAAGGCATCAAATAAGGGCCATGAAACTGTCTTCCATGCAGCTCCGTGTTGGATTAAAGAAAGTTACTTCGACAAAAAAACTTAATCAACATAATATTCGTTTACTTATCTCAGATTATCGTGGATTATTTAACACGTTACAAGTCTCTACAAGTTGATTTTTACAGTGTACTGGAATGAACTAAAACCAATGACAGTCTGGAAGGTAGGAAAAACAATTCTAAAATGTAGTGCTCCAGTTGTATATTTTGGAAACAGTTGTCAGTAACGTGATGCAGGCTGTACATGTTGGGATCAAACATGCAAGATCGACGGTATGGTCCTTTAATGTCGACTTTGAAGTCTGACTGGTTCCAACAAAAGATCCTCAGCTTCCTGAACAGTTTATATTCATTTTTGCCCTCATAAATTTCCAGAATTGGGTTACTTATTTTTTCCATGACCTTTCCAGATGAACCGTGACCTTGTGATCCGTGTTTGTGTCATGTTTACCGTTTCTCCCGTGTGGGCGGTGAGGTTGAGTGGGCGTATTACGGTCAGCATTTTGACCGAACCATTACTTTGTTTGCGTTCATCTATGTGGGTGACGTGGTGAGTGTGTGTCGAGCTCGAGACAAACATAGATCGTTTTGTCTGTCTCATGCACACACATACACACAAATACGCACACACACACACACACACACACACACCTCTCCCTGCTCACTGTATTATTCATCGGGCTTTGTGTTATTCATGGGGTTGTGGTTGAGCTGNACCTCTCCCTGCTCACTGTATTATTCATCGGGCTTTGTGTTATTCATGGGGTTGTGGTTGAGCTGGTTCAAGGCGTTGACAAGCAATATGATGCCAAAGCAGGGTCATACCGTTAGAGAGAAAAACCTGATGAATAAAACAGCGGAGGAGAATTCATCTGCTCAGGTTAAACCTGAGAGTGACTGCTAAGAAACACGGCATGATGCAACATAAAAACAAAACAAAAAGATTCATTTATTGATGAAATGGTCATGTATTTAAACATAATCCACCACTGATGTTTAAAAATAACCTGTAAACCAACTTTCAGAGGTGTGAAGTAATAAATGTGTGTACTCAGGTACTATATTTAAAGGAGCATACCGGCAATTGTACATATTTAGGCCCAATATATACAGTATGTATACCTGTACATGTTACATTACTGACAAGCATTTCCCAAAGTATACTACTACAGTGGTAAATTTAAGATATTTTTTCCTACCTTCCAGACTGCCGTTGGTTTCAGTTCATTCAGCACGCTATAAAAATCAACCTGTAGAGACACATAATCCATCAGAGCAAACATGACGTCTATTAGGGTGCGCTAGGGGTGGGCTTAAGGGCCTTAAGCCCTGGATGTTTTCCATAAAGCCCTGAATCATTTTTGTAATACAGGCAGTCCCCGGGTTACGAACAAGTTCCATTCCTACGGCTGTCTTTAAGTGGATTTGTATGTAAGTCAGAACAGTTACGTAAGGTGCATATCCAGCGTACATTTTTACCTTTCTATGCATAAGAAACACTTCCAGATATACTAGAACATCTTAAACATAACAATACCGCTGAACTGCTGACGACGTGCAATGTTTTGACGTGTGTCACAAAGTAGTGCGCCGTTCGTTATTATGAAACATTGTATGTAACCCGAATTTTTAATTTAATAGGCTTTATGGCGGTCGGTTCGTAAGTATGGATTGTTCGTAAGTCAGGGACTGCCTGTAGTGTGTTTTGAATTTTCTGTAGAGTTTTTGCAAATTACCCAAATTCATTGCCAAGGCAGAACCACAGTGTGGTGAACAGATTGGTCAGACCACATTAGTGGATGGAATGGACATAACGCATCATACAGCTCCACTGTTTAGATCGTTGTACAGGTTTTCCTTTAAAAAGATTTTAAACTTCAAAGAAGTTGTTAAAAGATGTAACATGATTTGTTACATTTCTTGAGCATTTCTCAGAATTTATATTTAGCTTTAGCTCTGGTAGATAGCCAAAGCTACCTCATGCCTGGATTTTCCAGTGGAGATCTGGGCTAAGCCCTGGATCNTGGTAGATAGCCAAAGCTACCTCATGCCTGGATTTTCCAGTGGAGATCTGGGCTAAGCCCTGGATCTGCACTAACCCTAGCTCTGTCCCTGACATCTATTAGGTCTTTTTTGCCCGAGTAACTTTATTTAATCCTCCAGTATCCTGATCCAACATGGAGCTGCATGAAAGGCAGTGTATGTCTTAGCCGGGAAATATAGTCCCAGGAGAAGACGGCTTTTACCAAGAAATTAAAATAATCATGCCTTTTACATTCATGCATAAGTGTTAGAAGACAAAACATTGAATTTTAAGGTGGGTGTATCACCTGATTTGATTCTGAAAGTTTAGGGGATTTAGAAAAATCACAGTAAAACTAAAATACAGTTTTATGCTTTGTAAATTGGTTGTCAGCATTGTAACGTATGCAGGTTGTAGATACTGGGCTGCTCAAACATGTATATTTAAGCCCAATAAATCTAAAATTAAGCTGTCAGCTGAAAACTAAGCTCTCCAGAACTGTCCTATTAGCAGCAAAACAGTCGGTAAACCACAAACGTCCATGACTGACCTCTATACCAACAGGACAACAACTAAAGCAAGAAACATCCTGAAAGACAGCTCCCATCCTCTATTCAATCAGTCTGAAGGCTTGAAATCTGGGAGGCGCCACTGGCAGCAAAAAAGGTTTTTAAGAGATCTTTTATTCCAACTGCCATAAATATTCTTAACTCTGCAAAATGACCANAGGTTTTTAAGAGATCTTTTATTCCAACTGCCATAAATATTCTTAACTCTGCAAAATGACCACTTATTACCATCATAGTTCAGTACTTGTAATTAACTCTTGTCATATGAATTTTATGTATGTATGAAGTGTGTTTGCTCTGATTCTTAACAGCTGAAGTCAAATTTCCCCCTTTGGTGGACAATAAAGTTCTGTTCTATTCTATTCTATTCTATTCTATTCTATTCTATTCTATTCTATTCTATTTTTCAAACTGACTTAACCTGCTAGTCTTCAGTAGTGTATAAAACAGCACCAAATAAAATGACTGATGCTGGGTTAAACTAATTAGTGGAGGCTCCATGGCTTCTCTTGTTAATTTCTTTCAAGGATTAACATGTTCAAAGAAACATGACTAAGAAGAAAATGATTGGAAACAGAAAAACATTACAGCAATGCTTCTAAAAACAAATACACCTTCATTTATTATCCAAGAAAAAAATAACACCATGACTCGCAGTCATGGTGTTATATATAATTAACATGTTATTGTGGTCAAACCCTGATGTATGTCTCCCATGTCGTTCAGGTTGCACACAGTGTGTATATCAAAACAGATGCTACACACACACACACACACACACACACATAACCACTACTTTATACACTCATGACACTGTAACTTATAAATTGAATTGAAGCTCTAGCGTGTCTCAAAGGTGAAAAAGACAATCAGGCCTGCAGGGAAGCCTTTTATTAAAGCTGACCAGCAGCACGAGGTAATGTGCTGCCGTCTGGCTAAAAGCCAGACTAATGGATTACGCCTCTTAAATCGCTAGGAGATCAGTTATGAGGTTATAAAAACTTCCTGATGATCTAATCAGCACATCCTGTGTGTGTGGATACTCCGGTCTTTTACTTTAACATAAATGTCAACATCACAAGTGAACGGTGCTACAATTAAAACTTCAAAATAAAAGCCATGTACTCGAGCGAAGGTGTGTGTTTATAAATGTGCTTGTGTGTTACGATTGAGAAAATCCTGCTGTGTGTGCCGTGTTTTAATGTAAGCGGCATAACTACACGCTCATTTAGAATCTGAGTGAATTATTCAACAGCCCAATTTAATTCGGAAATGTAAATTATGTGAAAATCTTCCCATGACAGCAGCAGAAACATGGTTTGAGTTTGGATTATAAACTAGTGAATATTAAGTATCACATAACAAGCAAGACAATTTCTTTTTTTTTTTTTTAGNTTTTTTTTTTTTTTAGCATTACATAAATAATATCTATTTTTTCCATAATTAATCAAAATCGTCCTAGAATTTGTCTTTTTTTGGTAGTATTTTCTAGAATTTTTTTTCTGATATTACTTCAACTTTCCTGACTGTCTGAGATGATATCAAGTAGAAAATTAAGATATTTGTAGATTTTAGGATTTCATAAATAAATTTAATTGTATAAACCTTAGATTTATTTGCAAAATTTCTTCCCTCAAAGATTTTTTTTTAAGTTTCTAGAAACAAGGAGAAAAGTTATTTAAAAAAAATTAAAAATAACCCAAATTTAATGCACAGCAAAAGTGCAAGAAAAAAAAAAGACTTTAGAGTCCTTTCAGGATGAATACAGAAATGATCCTATACGGAGATGACCTTATGATGACCTCCACCGTATGTTCCGCTTTTATTTTCCACATCAGAGTCACACCACATCACATCATCAGCTTGCGTATGGCTCCACACGGTACAGTTTGTGAAATATTGGGCTGGGATGTGCTGCTGGTCATATAAAGCTCCTTCCTGGAGGGCAGCTCAAGCCAGGAATCTGCTTGTAAAGATCGTTTTGTGCATGTGCTGAAATAAAGTCCTGATGGATTAAAGAAGATGAGCCGAGCTGGCGTCGTAAAAAAAAAAAAAAAAAAANAAAAAAAAAAAAAAAAAAAGAGCATTATGGGTCTAAATCAGGAAACAAATTTTTAAGGCTTGGATTTTAAGGCTCAGATACCAGAGCTTAAAGGACCATACCACCATTTTGCATGTTTGAGCCTATTATATTCAACGTAACGTTACTGACAATCATTTCCCAAAGGATAAACCTGACTAGACGAAACCAAACAAAACCAAACAACCAGAACAAATAAAATAAAAAACAATCTTCAGGTGATAATGTTAAATACATCACACATTTACAATAAAAATAAATAAAGGTAAAATGAACTTCACAGAAGTAATTGTTCTTTAAGCGTGAAATGGAGTTAGAAGTTTACTGGAGGTGACTGCTTGGTGGAGTTGGTGGAGTCCAAAGTCATTTTTGTAATTTTATTTTTCAATGAATTTGGCTTTAATTCGTCTCTTAAAGGACCATACCATCCATTTTGCATGTTTAGGCCTAATATATTCAATTTTCATACATGTTTCATTACTGACAATCATTTCCCAAAGGATAAAACCATATTTCAGCTTTCCTCATATTTTGCAAAATCTCTTAATCTTTCAAAATCAAATATTCAAGCAATACACCCACCTTAAAAATCAATGTTTCACTTGCTAATAATTACACAGCCTTATGGAGTCACGATTGTTAAAATTTTTTAATAAACGCAGGTCTTCTTTTGGGACTTCATTCCCTGGAGACATACATTCACTCCACGCTTTTTATTGCACTTAAATGCTAAAATTACGTAACTTTTAAAAAAACCTGAATACGCGTCTTGTTGGTGATGATGGATTACCTATCCCAAGAATGTTTCAAATATCAACAAATTGATTTTAATAGCATACCAGAATGAACTGAAAGCAGTGGCGGTCTGGAAGGTAGGAAAAACATTTTTAATTCACCGTTCCAGCAGTATGCTTTGGGAAATAATTGTCAGTAACATTATGAGTATGAAAATTAAATGTATTAGGCTGTAACGTACAAAAAATTAGGTGGTATGGTCCTTTAAGTGACAAACAAGGGAGATGAGACGAACAGATGACAAAGTATTCTCACCTCACACCTCCACAAGATGTTTCAGAAGAAACACAAACCTCTGACAACCAGCCATCGCTGTGCAACACACACACACACACTTCCTGTCCGTGAGACTGTCGTTCTCTCCCATATGGAGGCTTGTATCATCTCTCATGGAGATGCCACGAAAAAAAAATGCTGTGAAAAGGTCTATTTTTACGCAGGTTGCTATGCAATTTGGATGTGGGCAATTAACTGATGTTCTGAACAATATATTACCCTGTTTTAATATGTGAAGCCTTACAGCAAATGAAATGGCAAGTGGTAATAGCAGCACTGGTAATCAAAATGCCATCTGGCTAATCCTTCACTCATGATGAAGATGTGAGCAAAATGGCATTAATTAACTGAGGGGAAAACAGACGATCGGTTCCAACAGCAGCTAAAGGAAAACAGACACTAGTGGCTAATTATAATTCTCTCCACCAAAAGACTACAAAATACAGGAAAAATCATGTTATTCTGTCAAAACATGAAAAATAAGGCAACAAAAACTGTCAACTACCAAAACAAACGAGTGAATTTATGACTTTGTTCTGCCAGCGTGAGAGAGAAGTTATGCTTTTGTTTGCAAGAAAAACAGCCTGTCAAAGAGTGGTGGAAGAAATGCTCATGTCATAACATACCGCAATGAGAAAATACTGCAATTATAAGTTCTGCAGGCAAAATTCTAATTAAGTAAAAGTCAATTAGTTATTTCTGTAAAAAGTTAAGGTTCTCATTGTGAGGAATGTTACCTGTTGGAAGTGTTAACGTGCATGATATCTGTGCTTTTTCATTTAATCAGCAGTGAAAATCCCCAAAAATTGGAGATACAAAGTTCTAATTATAATGTCAATGAAAACCCTTGTATTTCCAGGTTTGAAGATTAGTGTTGTATGAAATAATGGAAAACTCGAAAACTGCAGAAATGTGGTTTTTTTTCCACCGAAAGCAGAGATTAAAGGTTTTCTATCAGTGGGTGGAAAAACCTTGTATCTTCATTTTGGGGTATTTTCATGCTTTTCAGGTCAGCTGAAGGTGAGGAAAAAAAACAAAAACTTGGAATGAAAATACTCCAGTACAGGTACTAAGTGTACTGAAATCCATCTTCAATACACTATCCCGGTGGTCATTTGGTGAGAGGTGGGGTACACCTGGACAGATCACCAGCCTATCACAGAGCTGACACACACATACACACACCCCTTCGGTCAATTTAAAGTTTCCAATCCACCTAACCTGCATGTCTTTGGAGGTGGGAGGAAACGGGAGGCCGGGAGGAAACCCATGCAGACACGGGGAGAGTACACGGAAACGGCTGAGTAAATACTTGCTACTTTCCTCCTCTGATGTATAATCACTTAATGTAGCTGGTGTTGCTCCATGAATAACAATACATCTCAGCGCATCTCCTGCTGCCAGAGTAAATGCATTTGAGCTGCTGCCAAACCGGATGATGCGCACGATTGTTTCAGCTGCCACGTTTCTCCCCTCATCAATAACAAACACCTTCACCATCATTCACAGGCCGTCGCGGCGGCTAAGCCAGCATCCACTGGATACCCCAAGCTTTATCCCAGAGCTCCATGAACCACGGCAGCGTGGACATTCATTGTGACAACATCTGAGCTGTGGTGTTTGTGCCAGGCCAATGCAACTGTGATTTAATGCATCCTACATAAACATGCAGGAAGTGTTAGCATTAGTAGAGGAATGGATGCAGCAGACGGCATCAAGCGCCGTCGTCTGATGCAGGAAGGTGAATCACATCCTGCTCAGTCAGATTTGTTAGGACGGCGCAGCTGCTCTGTCATCTTCTTCTGACTCAGCAGATTTATTGGAAGATGAGGGGAAGACCAGGCTTTGGGTGGGTTAGATCCTCCCACCCGCTGAACTGGGCCTGAACCCTTTATATCAGGGAGTGGCTGATGAGACTCGGGAGACGGCTCTCCTCACACAAAGCCAGGAGAAAGCAGAGTTTTCCCGATAGTGACCCCATGCTCCATTAAAGCCCCTTTTTCGCTGCATCCAGCCTGTCTGTCTGTCTCAGCGCTCTCCTGCTGCGTGAGCTCAGAATATAAATTAGGCTGAGATCAGTGTCGCCTCTGCAACAAGGCGAAGAGAGTTAGAAAAAAAATCATCTCTTTTGCTCTGCCTTGCCTCTGAGCATGTTTAGCTGTGTTTTATTGTACGAGTGCCATATCCTCCCTCATGTCAATCTGCAGCAGGTGCTTCAAAGCAAATGCATCTTTTATTGATGTTGATCCATGATAAGGAAGTAAAGGAAGCATCTGCTAGCAGCATGCTAAGTAGTTTCTATAGTTGGAAACAAGCTGTTTCAGTGGGAGTTAATACATTTACTCAGATATAACTTTGGTGCCGTGTATAGAAATGTCCCTTTAAGTTGGACCTGAGTAAGTTTTTCCCCTTGATCCTCTCGTTTGAGCAGCAAATGGCAGATCAAAATAACCGTAGCCTTATTAGGAAGCGGTTTTGGTCTTGTTATAAACTAATAAAATAATGCTTACTGAAATAAAGAATACTTTTAATCAGTTATGTAGTGAAAATACCAAACATTTGCATGTTCCAGTTTCTCAGATATGAGGATTTGCTCTTTTTTTCCTGTTTTGCAGCATTGTAAATTAAACAACCAATAAAATAAGCAAATTTACGATATCATTTCAGAATCTGTTCACTTCTGAAGTGCATTTGGGTTTTATTTTTGACTTTTTTTTTTTTTTTTTTTTACAGGCTTATCAAAAATTTATAAATTAGATCATGGAAATAATCAGTTGCAGTTGCAGCTCAGGAATGTTTTCAAGGACAGTACCAGTGATTTTGCATGTTTGAGCTCACACGCATATACACTGCTTTATTGACAACTATTTCCCAAAATATACTACTTTAGTGGTAAATTTTAAAGTTTTTTTTCACCTAAGTTTTTTTTTATGTCAATTTGATGTCAAATTTATTTAAAGTGCAAAATCACCATGTATCATGGTCCCAATACACTTTACATTAAAAGAAACATGGGACAAAACAAAACATGCAAAAACAAAACAATAAAGCCCCAAAATTAGAACAGTTACAGTAAAACAATAACATTAAAAAGATCAAAGTTAACAGCATGTTTGAAAGGTGATGTTCTGGTTTTTATTTTTTATTTTATTTTTTATAAAATAAGTTTCAGTAATTTTAGTTTTTTTTTTAATTTTAGTAGTTTTCGTAATAAAAAAAAAAAGTTTAATGAATTTTATTTAACCGATCCAACATAGAGCTACACGGAAGACAATGTATGTGTCCGCCAGGGAATATAGTCCCAGAAGAAGACAGCTTTTACTAAGTAATAAAAACAACCATCCCTCCTACATTCAGACATACGTGTTAGCAGGTGAAACATTAAATTTTAAGGTGGGTCTATCACCTAAATATTTGATTTTGGAAGATTAGGGGATTTGGTAAAATAACAGGAAAACTAAAATATGGTTTTGTGTTGTGTATGCAGGTAGTATCTATTGGGTTTAAACATGCAAAAATTGCCGGCATAGTCCTTTAAGACACCTCTTGATGATGACGGTTGGTTAGTATGTGCTATGCATGCAGCAGAGGTAGAAACTGCCATGCCAGCTGACTGCATATTCAGCGAGGCCACAGTGACAGGTATTGTCCAGCCAATTAGTTTGCATGCAGTGCGGTGGAGGAAGTGGGAGTCGGCAGCTCGTTGTCAAAAGTTCCTTTCCCACAGCTGCAGAAGTCGAGTGTGGGCAGCAGAGAGATGACTCCTCAGGACCGCGTCTGGCTGCTGGCATCTCAATGTTCTCTTCTGTTTCCTGCCTTTCTGTGGGCGGCTGCTCGCAGACAATGCTAACGCTAATGCTGTGTAATAATAAGCAGTCTGGACATGAGATCACGGCCAGCTGGAGCAAATCATGAAGTCTCACAACGTGTCCCCATTCCACAGCACATACCAATTCTGATCAGGTCACACACTGAATTCACAGTGGGAAAAGTGACAAAATGAAGAATAATCAAAGCATGCAAATAAAATTGGCTTCATGGCTGTGTTTGCAATG
The DNA here is from genome assembly GCA_014773175.1 of Lucifuga dentata. Classification (NCBI taxonomy): domain Eukaryota; kingdom Metazoa; phylum Chordata; class Actinopteri; order Ophidiiformes; family Bythitidae; genus Lucifuga; species Lucifuga dentata. Next base: position 1,613 of record VXCM01009182.1, on the reverse strand, counting down.
CATTGTGGGACAATAACGTCCATCAACAACACTGAAGGTAATGGTGGAAAATTTTAACAAATTGTGGACAGTGATGAGACAAAAACAAACCACAACGACCACTTCCACACCTCAAATCAGTTTACGCCAGAAACTTCACCCTTAAAGGACCATACCAGTGGTTTTCTGTGTTTGAGCCCAATATACAACCTGAATACACAGTTCATTACTGCCTTCCATTTCCCAAAACAAACTATTGGAGAAATAAATGTTAGAATTGTTTTTCCTACCCTTCAGACTGCCATATGTTTTAGTTCATTCCAGTACGCTGTAAAAATCAACTTGTAGACACTTGAAACATGCTTGAGATACACAAAAAATATATATACTGTATATATCTTTATTTAATCGGTCTGAATGGAGCTGCATGAAAGAAATGTGTGTCTCCATCAGGGAATACAATCCCAGTAGAAGACATCTTTTATCGAGAAATTAAAAATGACTTTCTCTTCTACCGGATGTAAGTGTTAGCAGACAAAACATTGAATCTTAAGGTGGGTGTATCACCTGAACATTTGATTTTGAAAGATTAGGGGATTTGGCAAAATAACAAGAAAACTAAAATACGGTTTTATGTTTTGAAATTTGTTGTCAGTAACATGTGTGTGCCTATTCATTGGGTTTAAACATGCAAAATCACTGGTTTATCCTTTAAGGCATCACCATCATCATCATAAGGTAAGTGTTACTTTCTGTTGGTGTGCTGAAGATGACAAGTTTGAAAAATAAAGCTATTCCTCTGGCTCTTAGCAAATTCAAACCTACGCCTTCTGGGAATGACTTAATTTCTAAACCTGCATCTTCAACGCCAACATGATGGAACCTTTCTGATGTCAAAAAGGGTCAATTTCCCCAATGCTGCACAGCGCCCCCTACAGCCACAAAAGCATTTATATTGGTTTTTTTTTTTTTTTCACATGCTCAACGATGTTCCTCATGACCAAAAACCTGAATATCAACACTTTCTTGGCCGCTCTGGATTTGTCAAACGCATCTACATGAACTTCACGCCTAACCATAACCCTAACCCTAACCCTAAGCCTATGTCATTGAATATCATTTTATAATTTGATTTCATTCTATTTGTTCAGATGACAGATAATAATGTACATTTAATAACATTTGCAGCTCTTGACACTCAGCTCTACTACACACGACCGCTCAAAAGTGTGGAATCACTAGTGGTTTTCACGTAGAATCAGTGTTTCCAGTCATGTAAAACTACTTTAGTTTCATATGTATGTATAAAATGATGCTATATGTCTGTTAGTATTTTGCACCTACAGGTTTAAAATAATTTGNTATGTATGTATAAAATGATGCTATATGTCTGTTAGTATTTTGCACCTACAGGTTTAAAATAATTTGCCAGAAGCTGTAAAAAATGAAGACATTTTATAATTGTCCAGGATCATGACATGAGTTGTAGATTATTCTAAATTAATGTAGAGAAGCTGTATGTAGTTCCAGAGGTTATTAGGAAATTCTAGATTATTCCCTCATGCTCTAGAAACTGATGCCTCATATTTACAAAGCAGAGATTAAATCTCACCATGAGAAATCACTAAAATACT
>VXCM01009181.1:0-14694 GCA_014773175.1 Lucifuga dentata | reverse complement strand
TCAGTGCTAGCTTAGCAACATGGCTAACAGCTCTCTGTGACGTCTCTGAGCTGCACCTGCTCGCTGCTTGGTGACCTCTGACCCGTGCTTTTAAATGTTTGGATCACTTCACCACAGGATTTCTGCTTATTAACAAAGTTTCAGCAATGGTTTTATACCAACTTTGCTTTTATGTGATTCAACGATTCTTTTTTTCAAATCTTCTGACAGTTCTCTCCCACCTGGAGCCATTTTTACTACGTGGCTTCAAACTGTTACAAAATGCGTCTGGTACAAACGTTATACCACAATATTCAGGTGTGTATAGCATGAAAAGGTGACAGGTGATGCGTTAAAACAGGAAGTGTGTGTAGTAAAGGTGTTTCATCTACTGATACTTGCTGCTATGTAGAATATTAGTTAATACAAATTCTGTTTTTAGTATTTTCCCAATTTCAATTATTGTTAAATGTGCTGCAATAAAGGCTCAACAGATCCAAACGGCTCCAACCCAGACATTACCTACAGGAAGTAAAAACTCTGATTGTCCTACTAATAGACAGGTTGTACTTACTCTGTACTTACTCTGGCTGATACTTTATGTTTTACACAATTCATCAGTTATCATTTTCACATTCATGTCACCCTCAGGCCCACGAGTGATTCAGTTCAGTTCACTTCAGTGCTTTTATTATCAGCTATAACATTTTATGCACGTGTGGTTTGAACTGCAGAAACATCTTCTTAGTTTATGTGAAATCAGGCTGAAACGAATCTGTCAGAAAAATGGTTTGGAACGTTAAAACATTCAAACAGGTGATTTCAGGCTCATCCAAATATGATATGTTCCACTTTTATCCGAAGATAGTAACAAGTGAAGTGACGAATATGTTTTGCAGAGAATTACACGGCTTTGTTTGACTTATGCTGAAAAAAAAAATCAAATTGAACCAAAGAGTCCAGAAAAAAAGAATGTGACTTCTGACCTTCCGGTTCAGAGCTAGAAGCAAAAGGGAAAGCTTTGTAAATGGACACTTGGTGGCGCTGTGTTGGCCGATGGCCTCACCTCCTATGAAAATGAGCCCAAAGACACTGAGGTCACCGTTACCTTCCGTCCTAAACAGCTGACTGCAGGTGAAAAAAAGTGAAAAAGTGCAGTTTACCTGAACAGATGTTGTTGCTTGGTTGTTCTAGTCTGCTGTTAATTTATATAAACTATCAACTGTTTCCCAGCCAGTCAGATTCTTCACTTCTTCACTTTGCAGAAGGGATGTCAGCGGGTTCGAGTCTGTCCCACCTCCAGCCTGACGTCACATGTTTACCTTGTCTTTGCTGTGTGTGCTTACAGCAGTGGCGTCTGATCCCGTACCTGGCTGCAGCGTACGCTCTGGCGCATTTCGCTAAATCCCTCTTCATGAACTTTGTGGAGTTCCACATTGGACAGTTGAAGAGGGACAGCAGCGACAGACAGGTGAGCGAAGAGGAAGTGAAGGTGTGTCTGTTGCTAGATTTCTCTGTGTTATATGAAAGCATAATGTTGGCATTATTTTAGCTTTTAATATTATAATAAATGAAATCCAGTGGTGTGCCGTCAGGGCCAGCAAGGCCTTCTCTGCTGGCCTAGAGGTTGTCAGAATCAGAAAATTCTGTTTTTATAATTTAATATATATTTTAATTAATGCTATATGTATTTTACAAAGTTTGTTCCCAACAGTTTTGCTATTAACGTCATTTCATTGCTACTCTCTCCCTCAGTTTCGCTGCTTCCAGTGCAGCTCATAGAAATCAGAGCTTTTATCCAATCAGATTTTTCCACCTGTGCTGTCTCCGGGTAAATAAATCTAGCCTGAGGCCTTCAGAATCTCCAGTGAATCCCCTCTGCTACTCAAGCAAATGGGACGATGTTGTTGATTGTCATATTCTTTAACCAATCAGATTTCGAGTTTGCCATGTTGGGCGTGTTCTTTTACACTTCAGGGCCTTCTAGCTGGCCTTGGCCTACGTCATTGGAGGGCCAGTTTGTGGAGAGCAGCCTGCTGAAAATTCATCAGAAGAATAGAGCCAGTTAGCTAATTGAAGTACCTAGCTAGCACGTAACGTAACATTATCTAAGATGTACGGTATTTAAACTTTCTTTGACGTTTAGATGTTTAGATGTAGTGCTTTAGATTTTTTGTTTAGATTTTTACTTAGTCCTGTTGTTTTTTAACGCACAATGGCAGCAAAGCATTTTTCCAGAAAAACCTTTAAAGAAAAGCTGGAAATACTGTACAGCCGTGTGCTTAAACTCTTTCTAAAGACAGAAAGGAGGATTGTCTTCAGATGATGAGCAGCTTTGGTAAGTTTGATGGATTTTTATTATTTGTTATTTGTGTTTTACAGCATTTTTGCTTACTTGCTAGTCGTATGAGTAAATGTGATGGTTGTTGTAAGTTTGTTCTTGTTTCTTTGGTAATGACACTGATTTAGGCTATGCCATGTTTATATGTGATGCAGCATCCTGTGTGTTGTAACTGTCATAGGTGTTGATCCTCGTGTTAAATCACTTTATTCCACTCAATAAAGGTTACTGTCACTGTGAATATGGGCTGGTTACATCTAATAACAGCAGCATATAGTCCTAGTGTCATGCTGAGATTATTAGAAGGTGGTTTAATTGTGGGAGGATAGCTCTGAAGGCCTAGGTGTAAAATGCACGGCCCGCCACTGATGAAATCCCATGAAAGACTAAGCAGTGGATTTATGACAACTACACACATATTGTCTGTGTCCAAACCCTGTATGTCTCAAAATAAGCAGAGTCAGCACGTTTACATGAACACTATACTCAGCCTTTTTTTGCGAGTAAGCCTTATGTGTGGACGTAATTAAAATATACATGACGTGTACTGTAATCAAAGTCCAATATCACATACAGTAACGTCTCAGAGTCCAGCTGATTTATATCGAACTAAGATCCAGGGAAAAAAATATTTTTCTTCACTTCACAGTTTCTGAGTTATGAGCCAAAATGTCAATACTTTGTAAATGGCCGTACGGTGGCCCAGAAACTGTCTGATGCGTGGAAGCTGCACCACCTCCTCATTTGATTGTTGATAATAATTAAAATATAAGCTAACACCATCCAGTAACTGGAGCCTGGCATGCCCTGTTGTGTTTCAGGCAGAGTTTGGCAGGGAGATCCACGCCATCAGCTGTGCCAGCAAGCCGCTGGGCTCCTGGGCCGCTCAGAGAGGAATCCAGGAGNACGCCATCAGCTGTGCCAGCAAGCCGCTGGGCTCCTGGGCCGCTCAGAGAGGAATCCAGGAGTGCAGAGAGGCCTGTGGTGGACACGGATACCTGGCCTGTCAGTCACGTGCGCACACGTACACACACACACACACTTCGCGTGCTCAGAGGCGTGACATAGTTTTTTTTTGGTTTTTGTTTCAGTGAGCCGGCTGGGTGACATCCGGAATGACAACGACCCAAACTGCACATACGAAGGCGACAACAACGTGTTGCTGCAACAGACCAGCAACTACCTGCTGAGCTGGTTCCCCGCCAAGCAGAGCGGTCAGTGTCCGTCCACAGAGCGAGCCAAAAACAAGCTCCCGACTGCTGCTGTGTCAGTTTAATTCTGCACACTAACAGCTAAAATGACAGCAAATCCCTTCGAAAGCCCAACCTGTGAGCTCAGTTTTAGGTTTTGGAGCACGTGAATCCTTTAGAGCAGATAAATGAACTGCGAGCTGCTTGTTGCCTGCTTTCAGGTGGCGTGCGAATCGAGTCTCCGCTTGGATCCGTGAATTTCCTGGAAGATTTTAACAAGATTCTGGAAAGCAGGTTTGCAGCCACAACGATGGCGGAGTGTATGGACTCTGCAGGTAGGACGCTAATAGACAGCTCAGTGTTTGGAAAAATGTACAATGAAATAATAATGCATAATAAAGAGTTCATAACCTGATACATTCACAATATTTTAACAGAGCGAATGAAAATCAAACATGACTGTACACGGATGTTCCAGGAATTCTGGGTTTGGTTCTGGTGGTAGTGTTAAATTTAAAGTAAAATAGGTTTAAATACCTCTCCTGTATAACTGCTGAGCTGTATTCATCTTAAATGGCTGGTATATATACAAAATATACTGTAATGGTGCTCCAGTCTGGATTCATAAAGCTTACCATGTTGATGAGGTCAGAGGTCAAATATCATCATCAGCCATGTTCCCTCATTCATAAATGTCTGTTATCAGCATCCGTTACCGTTTATCTTTAAAGAGGCGTTACTACAGTATTTCCTTATTTACATGACAGGAAGTGATTCATAAAACACACTGACACACTAACATGAACACTAGTTTCGTTCTGATGATAAACGTCATCATATCGAATCTGATGATGTTTGAACCTATATTTGTCTCGCATTTGTGATCAATAAGTTTGATAGGTAAAAAATCTCAGCTGATCAATTTATTTAAATAGAGAGTTTTGGTTTGATCTCACACAGACGCACGCACACACTACAGAGGTTAATACGTGTGTTTTGTTGTCTTAGCATGATCTGTTAAACATGTCGCTGTAGCTCAGAGTTCATGTTCCTCTGCTGGTTTAACGTGTTGTTTCTGTGCAGCAGATGAATCAGGATAAACGTGAAGCAGCTCGTTTAACACGCTGATCTGCATGTTTACCTGAAACTCACCTGATAACATCACCTTAGTGACATGGCGCTCTGATTAACATAAGAGAAGCTTTATGAATGAGCTTCAATTATCACAGAGCTTATAGAGTGTGATGCACAGAAAGAAGTTTTAAAAAGTCAATTTTTAATATATTTAAAAAATTTTTTAATATATTTAAAAAAATCATGCTAAGTGTGCAACTTAGCATGATTTTTTTTAATGAATCCTGCCAGACATGTTTTCTAGTGGCACTCTGTGTGTTAGCACAGCGCTGGCCAAAAATATTACACCCCTGTATTTTTGTGTAAATTTTTCTTTCTGAGTCCCAGATTCATAAAAAAACAGTGACAAAGAGGGTAGCGTTGCTTTAACGTGTGCCGTGATAACTGAAGCTCATTCATAAAACTTCTCCTAGATAATCAGCACAGCGCTGTCATTGCTGTGAGGCGTGACAGGTAAAAGCTGATGAAGATCAGCGTGTTAATGAGCTGCTGCATATTTTATCAGCCACCATTTATCCTGATTCATCTGGTTTTAAAGGAAACATTCTGCTTTAGAGCTCCTCGTTTTAAAAGACTGNTTTATCCTGATTCATCTGGTTTTAAAGGAAACATTCTGCTTTAGAGCTCCTCGTTTTAAAAGACTGAAGCTAAAATAACAGCTAAATGTGTATTTTAACCTCTGTAGTGTGTGATCACGCTGTGCAGGGGAGGAGGGTGCGTTTGAGGAACTCAAGCAGGTAAGTAACAGGTAAGTTGATTGAACAGAGCACCTGAACGTGTGTCAGGTCGTATCAAAACTCACCATTTTAAAAACTGATCAGCTGAGTGAGTTTATCTATCAAAGTTATTGATCACTAACACGTGAGGCAAATACAGTTTGAAACGGCGCCCAGGTTTCATACCGCTGAAATTTACCAGCAGAATGAAGCAGGGCTTAATGTTAGCGTGTGGGTTTGATTTATGAATAGCTACCGCCACATGTAAATAAGGAAATATCACAGTAACGCCTCTTTAAGGCTAACGCTAACATATGTCGCTAACAGGCGTTTATGAATGAGGGAACGTGGTTACGCCATGATATTTGCGCGTAGCGATGCGGTAAATCACGCGCTAATGTGAAAAAAAGCCAATAGTTGTTAAAAGTGTTCAGTAGGAAAACGCTTTTAACATTGTTAAGATTTGAAGAAGAATATCAATGTTATTAGCAGAGATCAAACAGGGAGTTAAAATATCTTCTTTGAGGTAGGGTCAGAGGTCAAATGGTTTTCACGTGTTTTCACTGACTTGTAGAAATATTCTAGTCATGTTACTACTCTGAAATCTAAATTTAAGTCTAAAAACTAGTTGAATATTCTGAACGAATACTCAGCTACTAGTAAAACACCAATAAATGAAGGTTGTTGTGTTTGGAGTGGTACTTTGGTAAAGTTTACACAAAAATACACGGGGGTGTGTGTGTGTGTGTGTGTGTGTGTGTGTGTGTGATGTACTTCTGGCCGGCGCTGGACTCAGTCGGTGTGTATCACTTGTGTGTCATCAGTGCCTCTGGCAGCCTATAAGTGGCTGGTGTGTTTTCTGCTGGAGGAGAGTCACAACAGGATGGAGGAGCAGAGAGCTTCTGGCAAGGATGAGTTTCAGGCACGCAACAACAGCCAGGTAACACACACACACACACACACACACACACACACGTATGCACAATGGGCCTCATTCACCAATATCTTCGTAAGTTTTTTCTTAAATTTGTTCTGAAGAAAGTTCCTAAGAGAAGCGTACGGAAGTGTCGGATTCATGGCGTGTTCTTAAACCACGGAATTGTTCCCACCTGTTTTCTTAAATTGATGAATACCTCCTAAATTGCAGGTGCGTGCCTGTTGTCTCTAATTAGCATAGGTAAATGCCCTGGAAATCCCCATAAAAGGGCATGACACCGCAGGGCTGTGTGGACTCGGGTGTAACACGGATTGAGAGGAGAAAGAAAAACAAAAAAAAATGCCGAAATGTAAACCTAAAGAATGTGGTGTGTAGGACCCACAGCAGAACAGAAACTCCGGAATGTCTCAGTGCCTAAAAAGCCCAAGGTGGAGATCGCCCGTAAGTGTGGAGGTACAGGGTTGGACCTTCTGGTGTGAATCCGCAAAGCAGGCTCCAAACAGTCACACAGCTCCAAAAAAGCCTAGAACGTCCAGGAAGGTACGCATCACTCTCCGCAAACAAATCAGCACGGTCCCGGAAAACACGCTACCTCCTCAGCGCACCAGCAGCAACGTCCTGCAGCAGCAGTAAATACGCCGTTGTCCAAGTAAGCTACAGTGCAGAATAGGTCTATAAATAGCATGGCCAATCACTGATTATGGGGCGTGGTTCCCAATTAAACTAATTGACGTGGGCGGAGTGTAAGTGTTATTGTAAGAGACCATCATTCTTTGAAAAATAATGAAAATACTTATTAAAAAATAAAACAAAAACATAATGTGATTTCAGTTAGATAATATTCAACAAATGTGTACTCTAAAGAAAAATGCGGTTATTTTGCACAATCATGTTAGTCCTCAGATGTAAGTGTGCTCTGGAGTGTTCGTAGCTTTTGTTCTTAGCTAAGAACAAAATCTCAGGTAAGAGCGCTTCGGTGAATGTCACAATCTTCTTAAAAACTGTGTAAGTGGGTTTTAAGACCAAATTCCTTCTTAAGGCCGGCTGGTGAATGAGGCCTTTTGGGAGCTTTAACCCACCCAAATCACTCAGATGCTGTGTGTCACTGCTGAAGCAGTCAGATGTCAGGAAATCTGCTCTGAGACAAGAACCATTCAACATGAAACGTGACTGTTCTACCTGACACTCACCTGTAAGAAGCTTCCAGCCACAGCCGGGTATAAAAAAAGATCGACGTGAAAGCTGCCGTGCATGAGGCTGGGCTACATGGTGTTTATACGTTGTTTACTGTGGCGGCATGAAGGCTTGCCGCATGCGTGTCCGTGCGCGTGAACATTTCTGAATCCGTTAATCTTGTGGCTGTTTGGAGGAACGTGGTTTTAGTTGCTTCACATCTGCCTGCTGTGATTTCGAAAGGCGATCAGAGAAGTTTTGATGAGTAAAATTAACCCATTTCACTGTGTGTGTGTGTTCAGGTTTACTACTGCCGTTCCCTGGCCATCGCCTACGTCGAACACAGCGTCCTGCAGAGGTTTCATGACATGGTGGCTGAGGCGGACACGCCGGCGTCTCTCCGGCCTGTGCTGAGCCAGCTGTGCGCGCTGTACGGGCTGTGGAGCCTCAGCAGCCACATGAGCACGCTCTACCAGGGTTTGTATGTCCACCTGCATCTGCGTGTGCGAGCCTGCAGACTCCGTGTTGCTATCCAGTAACGTGGCGTTGTTGGTGCACAGGTGAATACTTCGCTGGAAGGAAGCCTGCGGAGTTGGTGCAGACAGCCATCCTCACTCTGTGCTCCCAGGTACAGCAAGATCCGCGTCTCACTTCCTGTCTGAAGGCGTCGCTTTGCTTCCAAAAACACTTGATACAAAACAAGGAAAGGTGAACATGCAAACAACAGGTGAAAATGCACCAGTAGTCCTGAAAACCCATGCCGCTGCACACAGGTAGGGGGCGGCGATGAGACGTTTATTAGCAGAGGCAGCAGTGGCAGAGATTAAAGGATCATACTACCTCTTTTGCATGTTTGAGCCTAATATATTAAATTTTCATACATGTTACTGACAATCATTTCCCAAAGCATACTACTGGAACGGTGAATTAAAAATGTTTTTCCTACCTTCCAGACCTCCATTGGTTTCAGTTCATTCTGCTATTAAAATCAACTTGTTGATACTTGAAACGTTGTTGGGATAGGTAATCCATCATCACCAACAAGACGTGTATTCAGGTGTTTTTTAGAAGTTATGTAATTTTAGTGTGATGTGAATGAAGATGGAGCATTTAGTTCATTCAGCAGACATGACGGTTTGACGTGTGCTCTAGCAGCAGAGGAGGAAGTGTATGAACTGTGCACGCTGGCCACTTTTTATTCAGCTATTTATTTAGACAGGGATGGTGCATAAGCGAGATGAGACGCTTTGCGCCAGATGTGGCTATCAGTACCTGGGCAGATAAGCATCAAACAATTATAATTACAATTATCATATCTAAAAACTTATAAAACAGACAACCCGTGACACAACCTGTCGTGATATTTGGACCAATCACAGCCAGGGGGAGGGGTCAGAAGTAGAAAAGACGAGGGAGGCAACGCGGCAGCTGCGGTCTTTACCGTCTCACCGTTTATGTCAGAGTGACGAATGGCAACGTTACAGCTAATATTCAAGATTGTTACTGGACAAATAAAGCTAATCACTACCTCTCTCTCTCTCTCAGCTGAAGGATAATGCTGTATCATTGGTGGATGTTTTTGCTCCTCCTGATTTCATCCTCAACTCTGCTCTGGGTCAAGCTGACGGGGAGGTAAGATGCACCGACAGTTCCCTCTAATGTGCGTCAGGACTGTCGTGATCGGTTCGTGTGCACGCCGTGACGCGTCTCAGCCGTGATACGTCTCAGCCGTGATTGGCTTGTGTGCACTGTGACGTGTCTCAGCCATGATCGGTTAGTATTCACATTTCTGCAGTATTATGCAGGATATTTACAAAGATCTGATAGCAAAGTCATTTTATCATTTTGGCAAAGTTGATTTGGTGAACAAATATTTCACAGAGGGACTGCTTTATATGAGAAAATTAACAAAAGTACATTTTAAACAAGAATGTATACTTCAAAATCCCCAATAAAGAAAAAAGTTAATAAAAAATCAACCACCATGCTAAATGCATTGATGTTAGCATTTCCTGCTTCAGGTCAGGAAGCACAGGAAGTTCTTTTTATTACCACCTGTGGGGTTAAACTCTGTCACTACATTCAGCTGCTACAGAAACTCAGAGACTCTTATTGTTGTTATTTGATCTTATTGTTTCTGCTGGTTTGTTGAGGAGCCGTAGACTTTTATTTTACATCAAACCCAACTTCATACTGTCACTATTACAGCAGCTATGCTAACATGCTAACATCAACCCGCTCCTCACACTGCCNTACTGTCACTATTACAGCAGCTATGCTAACATGCTAACATCAACCCGCTCCTCACACTGCCACACACGTCTCTCTCTCTGTCTGTCTCTCTCTTACACACACATACACACACTCTCTGCACGTACTGGTCTCTTTTAAAGAAACGGTGCTACCCTCACAACAGGCTTCTTCTGGATCCAGAATCTGATCCGGATCACCTCCAAAACGTAATCACTTCTTTCTTTTGGCACTATCAATCTGTTCCCCAAAGTCAACCCAATCCGTCTAAAACTTCATGAGACACCCTGCTACCCAACAGCAAACACACCAGTGCTGGTGGTCACATGACCTCCTTGGCGGAGGTCAAAATAGCACAAGTCAGTCCATACGAGATTCAGCGAATCGCTGATTGTTCAGGCGGTTAGAGTCGAGTCTTTCAGGCGAGCCAAGTCGCAACCTCAGATGAGTCCTACTTTCCAGGTTTTATTTTGAAATGAAAGCAATTCAGTATTCACCTCTGCCAAGGAGGTCATGTGATCACGTTTGTGTTTGTTTATTGATGATGATGTTGAGAGGAAGAAGTGATTAAACTTAGGAGGTGACCCAGATTACATTCTGGATCAGGATCCAGAAGTTTTTATTGGCCTATAAAATCAATGCTTAACGGCTGATTTCAATGAAATGGAGCAATGTGACCAGTTTTTTTAATGGGGGATTTGAGTGAGTCAGATATGACACACGGCCTCAGGACGAATATTTCAGCCAGGCGTGGTTCTGTGTGCGAGATAAAACATTCAGGGTCAGCCCAGCAGCCACCCTAACACACACTGTGTTAAACATTCAGCTGTGTGCAAACCAGGAAGCAACCTTCAGAGAAACACCAGAAACTCAGCGGTTTGCTAAACTACTCCATGTTTGGAGGAGAGAAATTCTTCTCATTTCCATGAGGACGTTGCGTGATATGGAGTTTGTAAGCTGACAGCATATGGTATGTGAGGACATCAGGGAGGGTTGCTGGTTTGAATCCAGCTGATGACTGTGCTCCGTCTCCTCCTCCTCCTTCCTGTAAAGACGCAGAATCCCATCAGAAGAATTAAAGCTGATAAACAGTTAGTCAGCTCTGACATCCACGCTAGGGAATCTGCTTGCACACACACACACACGAGCTCTGAAATAAAATGTTATAAACTGTAAATCTAAAACGGTTCATTTGCAGCTGAAGCTCTGCCATGTTATATGCTGACAGTTTTTTTTTTCCTCGACATTTTGCTGGAAGCTCATTTGATTTTGTGCTGATTAAGAAATTAAAGAACGTCTCATCAGCGCGAGTCAGATGATGGCAGAAGCCGAAACTCTGCTGCTCGGAGTAAAAGAACACGTGGAGATTTGGGAGTAGATTCCAAAATACCGTAAATGCTCTAATAGTGGCCGGGGCCTTTATTTACCTCAACCGCGGAGAGAACCCGGCCTTTATAAGACACAGGCTTTTATTGGAGACAGGCCTTTATTTCTAATTAAGGATGTAGAACTATGCGCTTCTCGCCAAACTTTCCCTTTGCTGTGTCATAGTTTATTTGTGTCCTTCAGTTTTCCATTAAAAACCCTGGAAATGACGACCGTGGTAAAATCCGTGAAGTCAGCGCTCCCTGCAACAGTTATTACGGTAGGCGTGGTGAGATTCAAACTGAAATGAGAGCCTCGTAGGCGGCTAGCAGCGTGTGCCACCGCTGACAGACGCACCGTAACTACATTTAAGAAACTAAAATAAAATTTAAAAAAAAAACAGCGCCGCTATGGAGAGACATTTCATAGTGTGATCATTCCTCTATCAGCTTTTATAAACGCTCATTTTCATCCACTTTATCCACATTTCCGGGTTGGTGTGTTACGCCGGGGAGGAGCTCCATGTTTACGGCTTTGTTTCACGCCGAGTCCGCTCGTTCCTTCTGGCTGAAAGGACAACGGCTAGAGGTTTTTTAAAGCGGTTTGGTACTTAAAATGTAGATACTGTCATCTGGTTATGGAGAGAGAGAGGAAAAAAAAAGTCGTTCAAATGATTTAGTAAGTCACTTTTCCTCCGTTAGCCTCCCAGGCTCCATAGTTAGCGTTAGCAGCAGCAGAATACACTAATATTATTTGCCTGGACCAGTAACAGACATAAACCAACCCAGCCTTTAACCGGCCACTATTTCGTCCTGCTGATTTACCGGGAGGTAAATCAGCAGGATTTTATTATTACTTGAATACCGGCTTTTAATAGAGAATTTACGGTAAAACATTAGCGTGCCTGACGACAGGATTGAGGAGTTTGTTAATGCGGCTCCTGTGTTTAGCATTCAGCATNCATTAGCGTGCCTGACGACAGGATTGAGGAGTTTGTTAATGCGGCTCCTGTGTTTAGCATTCAGCATTTCAGGGTTTTTCCAGCGTGTCTCGTCCCTCCCTTTAAGCCTTCAGAACCTGCTGAAGCAGCGTCGCCGTGCAGAAGAAGCCACACTGAAAGCTGTGTGAGACACGCCGTGGAAAGTCCACGCCGTGCACGGAGCTGGCCTCCGAGTGCACGGTCTTCGTATTAACTCTGAAAACTCCGAATACGTCCCTGCTCTTTGTGACTTTTTCACAAAAAAAAAAAAAAAAANAAAAAAAAAAAAAAAAAATGCCCACGTTTAAAAAAGGAGCAGCATAGTTTACGCTAATTTTTCTGTTTGTCCCCACTCATCTAAAACTTTATCTAAGAAGACTCTGTTCACTGTAGTTTACAGTAAATGAGATCCTTCAGAGTGAATCAAATTACAAAAAAATACGTCTGTGCTGCGTGGTATGCTTTTAAGATTTTGAGGTTTAATTTTTTTTTAAATATTCAAAATACGCACCAACAAATTAAATAAAAATCAATACAATCTGGTTTTGCTTCCACAGGGAATCAGCCTTGAACCACTCTGGGCCTTTAAACGGGTCTTTCACTGTGTCTTTGGATGGGTCTTTGAATGCGTCTTTGACTGTCTCTGAACGTGTCTTGAAGGGGTCTCTAAACGGGTCTTTGACTGTGTCTTTGAACATTCCTTGAATGTGTCTTTGAACATGTCTTTGCTGGTTTTGCTGTCTTTGAACGTGTCTGTGTCTTTGAACGGGTATTTGAATGTGTCTTTGCTGGTTTTGCTGTCTTTGAATGTGTCTGTCTTTGAACGTGTTTTTGAACGTGCCTTTGAATGTGTCTGTGTCATTGAATGTGTCTTTGAATGTGTCTGTCTTTGAAGGCGTCTTTGATTGTGTCTGTGTCTTTGAATGCATCTTTGAATGTGTCTTTGAACGTATCTGTGTCTTTGAACGCGCCTTTGAATGTGTCTGTGTCTTTGAATGTGTCTTTCAATGTGTCTGGGTCTTTGAACACATCTTTGAATGCGTCTTTAAATGAGTCTTTGAATGTGTCTTTGAACACATCCTTGAACATGTCTTTAAACGTGTCTGTGTCTTTGAACGTGTCTCTGAATGTGTCTCTGAACGCGCCTTTGAAGGGTTGATTTATGAACATCCTGTTTTTGCTGGTTGCTGAGGATGCCTGTCTGTCTTTGAACGTGTCTCTGAACGTGTCTCTGGATGTGTCTTTGAATGTCTCTGAACGTGTCTTTGAATGTGTCTCTGTGTTTGAACGTGTCTCTGAACATGTCTCTGAAGGGTTGATTCATGAACATCCTGTTTTTGCTGATTGCTGAGGATGCCTGTCTGTCTCTGAACGTGTCTCTGAATGTGTCTCTGAACGCGTCTCTGAACGTGTCTGTGAAGGGTTGATTGTTGAACATCCTGTTTTTGCTGGTTGCTGAGGATGCCTGTCTGTCTTTGAACGTGTCTCTGAACGTGTCTCTGGATGTGTCTGTGAATGTCTCTGAACGTGTCTTTGAATGTGTCTGTGTTTGAACATGTCTCTGAACACGTCTCTGAATGCGTCTCTGAACGTGTCTCTGAAGGGTTGATTCATGAACATCCTGTTTTTGCTGGTTGCTGAGGATGCCTGTCTGTCTTTGAACGTGTCTCTGAACGTGTCTCTGAATGTGTCTCTGAATGTGTCTCTGAACATGTCTCTGAACACGTCTCTGAACGCGTCTCTGAACGTGTCTCTGAAGGGTTGATTGTTGAACATCCTGTTTTTGCTGGTTGCTGAGGATGCCTTTCTGTCTTTGAACGTGTCTCTGAATGTGTCTTTGAATGTGTCTCTGAACGTGTCTTTGAATGTGTCTCTGTGTTTGAACGTGTCTCTGAACATGTCTCTGAAGGGTTGATTCATGAACATCCTGTTTTTGCTGATTGCTGAGGATGCCTGTCTGTCTCTGAACGTGTCTCTGAACGTGTCTCTGAATGTGTCTCTGAACGCGTCTCTGAACGTGTCTGTGAAGGGTTGATTGATGAACATCCTGTTTTTGCTGGTTGCTGAGGATGCCTGTCTGTCTTTGAACGTGTCTCTGAACGTGTCTCTGAATGTGTCTCTGAATGTGTCTCTGAACATGTCTCTGAACACGTCTCTGAACGCGTCTCTGAACGTGTCTCTGAAGGGTTGATTGTTGAACATCCTGTTTTTGCTGGTTGCTGAGGATGCCTTTCTGTCTTTGAACGTGTCTCTGAATGTGTCTTTGAATGTGTCTCTGAACGTGTCTTTGAATGTGTCTCTGTGTTTGAACGTGTCTCTGAACATGTCTCTGAAGGGTTGATTCATGAACATCCTGTTTTTGCTGATTGCTGAGGATGCCTGTCTGTCTCTGAACGTGTCTCTGAACGTGTCTCTGAATGTGTCTCTGAACATGTCTCTGAACACGTCTCTGAACGCGTCTCTGAACGTGTCTCTGAAGGGTTGATTGTTGAACATCCTGTTTTTGCTGGTTGCTGAGGATGCCTTTCTGTCTTTGAACGTGTCTCTGAATGTGTCTTTGAATGTGTCTCTGAACGTGTCTTTGAATGTGTCTCTGTGTTTGAACGTGTCTCTGAACATGTCTCTGAAGG
>VXCM01009180.1:0-13936 GCA_014773175.1 Lucifuga dentata | reverse complement strand
AGGATAGGGTTAGATGGAGGCAGATGATTCGCTGTGGTGACCCCTGAAGGGAAAGCCGAAAAGAAAGAAGAAGAAGAAGATCCTCTCTTGTTGCAGCACACTCAGCAAAAATAAATTATTGTTTTAAGTACTGTCTCTTTATGAACCCTTCCCTAAAATAATTGCTGTGTTCTGATTGGCCAGCCTTGTCAGGCCTGAGCTGGCAACACCCACGGACTTCAAAATGCAGATACTGTCCAAGTATGTATTCACCAGTCTTGTAATTTGTGGGCGTGCCTAGCCTGGTGTGTAGGCATGTCAATATAAACATGGTACATGTTGACATAAAATGATGCATAAGTAGAAGACTAATTAAAAGCTTTCAGGGTAGTTCTGCGCTCTATGTTTGTCTTACTGGATGCATGTGTCAATGTTTTGCAACTTTGACCGTGTTCAACACAAACTCTCGACTATATATGACACTATAAAAATCAGGGAAAGTAGTGTGTCCCTTTTATCTTGTGCAAATCCAAGTTGCTGATAAACACTAAAGAAATACATCATGTGCAGGCTCGCTGCAGCTTGAAGTCTGTTGTTCTGTTGAGCTCCCTCCTGCACTGGAGTTTGCAAATCACAGGTTAACTGTGACAGGAGGAAACACTCTGTGATTTTATCGTTCCTGCTTGGAGGGTCATAAAAGGCTGCACATCTCCTGTAAATGTAGTCTCAAGCCAAGTCATCCTGAAAATGGTTTGAGGAATGACAATGAGCATGTAAAGAAAGTAAACAAAGCAAAAACATATGCCCAAATAGATACACAGTATGGAAAAAAACATATTAATTATTTTAAATGTTTGACAAACTGTATATAAAAATTTATTAAAGCAGTGGACCAAATTTCAGCTAGTGTATGAGCCTGTGTGCTCTGCAGTGATCAAAGCCACTGCAACATGTTAAGTCAGTTTTTGGTATTCCTTGCCTTGATTTTGAATTCCTAAAACCAGAAATGAGCTAAACTGGTGATACTCTGCATATGTCAGCCCTCATGAACAAACTTTCTTATCCATGAAATGAACATATCTATCAATTTTCTTTAAAAAAAAACAAAAAAAAAAAANTTTTAAAAAAAAAAAAAAACAAAAAAACAGCTTAAACAGTTGTAATGCCTTGTTACAATATTCCCAAACCAGGTGACTAACAAAAATTCTAAATGTAAATTACTTATTTGCATCTAAATATATGGATTCATGGAAAACCTGCAGTTTATCTAAACAGCAGAACCCAACTGTTCCTTTCTACACAGAGGCTGCTCTTCTCAGGTGCTGAGACTTTTTAAATTTAACTCTTAAACCTAGATGAGATTTATACTAGAAACAAGATGAGCTGACATCAAAGTAACACACAGCCTGACTTTGCAACCTACTTCTTGGATTTTCCACTTTGCCATTGCATTCAAAGTTAAACCAAATTCAGCTTTGACCTGTCTGCTGGTGACTTTGCAGAAGTGCAACAATCAGAAATTAGCTAACATGTGTTTACATGTACATCTGTACTGTGATTAAGGTAATAATGCAAATAAGATGTATAGATGGAACAAATTCATACGATTCTGAAATTCATATATATGATACATTGCGTAGTTTGAGTATGCAGAGGGACCACTAGGTGAGGAAATGCAGGAGGCTTACCCTGATTATGATGATTACATACCTGAATAAATCGATTTACAATCAGATAATCTAGGTATGTTATTTTGAGTATGTGTACTCTCTACTTACTGCCTTAATCTGAGTACAATTTATATAATTGAAGTTTTAACATGCATGTAAATGTATTGAATGAAAGAGTCACTGTATGTGAAGTAGTGCAAAAACACAACACAAATTTATAATTGTACCTGGGCCAAGAGGTGATTACATGGCAAAATGTCAGTCATACAAGGCTATAAGAGCTTGTATACTTGGTGTATCTTCTATGCTCATAGGTTAGCAGCTAATGTAACAGTTATAGTTTGCTTTGGTTGCAGCTAATGGATAGCAATATCCAAAGCTAACAGTGCTTATTCATCTTTGTCATGGTTTGACAAAGAGCATAAGCAGCAGAAAACACTTGCCACAGCACAGTCTTACCCTTGCTCATGCAACCTTAGATGGCTGGAGGTGTTAACATGGGCTATTTTACAAAACTGCACTGGCATCTTTATTTTCATTGCCAGAAACCAAGTTTATGCACTAGTAGAAATTTGCATTAGCACACACAAAGGTATATTGATTATGGATGGGCTTGTTAATATGAAAAAATGACAATATATAAATAACCAATAAAAGTCAATGATGCTAATGTTGTTCTACAGTGTCTTGTCTTTCTCTTAAGACATCATATTTGAGATTAAATACTGCACAGAGAAATGTGAGTTTAGAGCTCAGATGGATGACAAACTGCAGCAGCTTTGCCTACGCAAGTCCAGCTGATATCTTGAAACATAAAGAGTACTTTCAAGTTCAACACCATAGCAACCTCCATCTGCTCACCTGTTCTACCCACACATGACTCAGTTCCTCTAATCCACAGCAGTAATTCTTCCTGTGATGTATTATGAAACACTCCATGAAATTTGTCCCAGAGCTGGAAATGTCATTGTCAAAAATAATTTTGAATAAGAAACATGCACTGTTGTAATTATTTATTTAATGTTTTCTGAATCATAACTGACAATGGCATTCACTGCTGAAGAGAAGAGAATGGGGAAAGGAAGGGAAGGAAACAAGGAGGAGAAGGGAAGGGAATGGAGGAGAAGAGAATAAAAATGAAAAATTATTCACTTGAGTGCTGAAGTTTTTTCACATGCTCACAGATTACTAATGACAGGAAACTCTTGGCTAAACTCTTTATTTATGCATGGCTTAGCCTAAAATGCAGTACAAATAGATTTTATCAGAGGATAGATTACAAAGGTTAATGTGCATTGTTTGCAAAGCAAATACTTGAAATAACAATAATCATTACAATTAGCATGCTTGTTACCCCTTTACGGTTAGTCTAATTCCTGTGGTGTGAAATATGAATTATTCATGACTATGGTTTCATCATTAGAAATGTTTAATTAACTGTTGAAGACCTGAAGTCAGTTTCAGCTGAACCACAGTCACTGATCAAACATCAAGTTTCCCATACACGAAGAAAGATGAAAGATGTTAATCAATCATAATCTGATTGCTTAGATAGTTGGATCAATCCATCTAGGTGTGTGTTTAATGTTTTACATTGTCACACTCTCATTGTTTTGGTTTGCCATCCAAGTCATATTCAAGATCCAAGAGGAGACTGTTTGAAACCAAAAGATATACATAGTGGCTACAATCCTCTTACGTGATAGCCACGCAACAGGAAACCAAAGGGATAAAAAAGAAAAGCTCCATAAGCGATATCTGCCTGATACTATCTAGGATTTAGGATCCTCTGGTGTTTTGTATTTTGCATTTATAGCAGTAGAATTTGAAACTACATTACTTTAAGAACCCCTCCAGTCTCCTTGGTGATGTGTTACTGGTTAGCGTCCCTGAAACTGACTTGCCATTTATTCCTTCAACCTCTAACCATGATGCGAAAATGAATAATATACGATAATTGGAATAAACCATTGAAGGGTACTGATTGAAAAGGAGCTAAAAAAAAAAAAAAAAAAAAAAAAAGTTCAGTAGCTGAAGTTCGGGTACCAAAATAGGCCCTGATTCCTTGGCATAAAACATGAGAAAGTTCCTGAGCTCCTGAAGAAAATTCCTGTGGTGTGAAAAGCATAATAGAGTACAGGCAAAAAAAAAAAAAAAAGCATGATAGAGTACAGGAATTAGCAACAAATGGCTTTTCTACAATCATTACACAATGCTGTCGATGTCAGACATTTATATGCTGAGGTAAATAGAGGCTTCAAATTTTATTTCACCACATCCTGTGGACTTGATGTGCCTCGAGATTTTTTTTCTTCATTTAGAGGACTCTTCATTACATTGATTTTCTTTCTGGAAAATGGGGAATGCCAAGTATGGCCTAAAGTGGAAATCTTAACTCATTTTCTTTAACTTTATTTCATACACTGTAGCGGTCTTCATTTGAATAGTGTAATAACAAAAATGCCTTTTAGATAAAAATAAATTAGAATGTGAGAAAGATAATACCAAGGGGCAGATAAGAACAGCTGAAGTCAAACATAATGTTCCTGCTCAGCAAGCACATTAAAGTGGCAGATTTTTGCTCTCTGTGCCTGACAAACCCTGGACACCGGGTACACTCGAGGAAACACAGCGTTGAACATTTGAGACTTTGCTCAGAGTCTGTTCAAAATACATTCTAAACCAAAGCAAACACCGCAGAGACCCACAGAGGTACAAACCTCCCTAACCTCATCAACAACTACCATCTCACTCTTTCTACCTCCAGTCACACACGCACATGCATGCATGCACGCACTCTGCTCCACTGATGCTCTGATGGCTTTGTGAATGATGACAGGCAGCTGCACTCCCACTCCAAATTGCTGCCGTGTTGTTAATTTAGTGGAGCGCTACAGGAGAATTAAAAGTCAGGCTGGAGACAAGTTTGACTTGCTGAGGAACACAAATTCATGCTGTCCTAAAGGAAAGTTCAAATACAGGCTGGTGCTTATTCAAAGAATTTATGAATAGAAATGCACCATGGTCTTCCTTGACTAACCACTAACTGTATTTTTAACGGTATTACAAATACTGTCTGATAAAATTTGGATATTTAAAATAGACATCACTAAAAGACAAGGAACACTACCTAAAATTACAAATTTTTGGACAAAAGACATGCATTTTGGAGAAAGCATACTGCAGCCTTAACAACCCTCATATAACTCCCATATGACCCAAGGAGTCACCTGGCCCAAAGTGGCTCTCAGAGGATTCAAAACCAAACAGAAGTTCTGCAGTCAGCAAGCAATCTGCCTAATGCGACATAAAATTGTATATGTGTGTGTGTGTGTGTGTNGTGTGTGTGTGTGTGTGTGTGTGTGTGTGTGTGTGTGTGTGTGTACTGTATATAATGATGTGTTGCGGTTGTGGCCCGCACTAGAACTATATATACAGACAGGTTGAAGAGACAAAAAACAACTACGGAGCAAGTCTAGTTGCCTTGAACTACTAGATGTCTGTGCACTATGATCACTCAAATTTACAAAATGGAGAGTTTTCAAACTTGAAATACATACATTTGATCAAACTGTAAGCCACAAATCTGTCAGTTGTCTTCATTTGCAATGCTGTAACCTTCAATGAACTGTTATGTGTCATGAGGAAGAGATGCAATCCCCATTCATATCCACACTCCAGCTGCATGGGAATGAGTCACAAACCTCAGAAATAACTGAGACACGGCTATTCATCTTGTGAATCATGCAAAACACTTCATCAACGATGTAAGCAACTGATCCAGAGGGTTAAGAAGTGCCATAGTTGCTTATAATAACTCCTATTAAAACCAACTGAAGTTTAAAAATTCGTATTAATCAACCCCCAATTATCAGTATCATCCAGACTGAACATGTGTTAGATAATCACATAATCTAAACTTAAACTATATTCAGTTATGCTCATTACCCTCTTGTTGTCCCTGCCTCTGGAAAATGTAAAGCAGTCACTCCGGATGAATGTAAAGCAGTCAAAGTTGTTGTCCTCAGTCTGAGCTCATAGTTCACAATGAAGCTATACATCATGACAGACTGGGTAACATATCATGGTAGCAAAGAGCAGTAATGTGATGGAGAGGCAATTTGTTGCAGTTCTCCATTTTTCTATGTGACCTTTTCTCAGGTGTGTGCAATGTATCTGTGTCCTGCTGTTCTAAATAATGCCCAAGCCAGAATCACAGATCTGCCAGTGTACCTGCATCAGGCTTCCCAAAATGCCAACCAGTCATCAAACACAGGGACCCAGATTGATGAATGAATTTAGGGTGGCCCGCCTACAAAGACATTGCTATGTCACTGTAAAATATTGTGCCCATTATGTTGCCAGAAAAAAAGATGTCCAAATGGTCTCGTGTTCATCAAACAAACTGAATACCATCCAAATGCAAGGTGAAGATTGGCAATGGAATCAGTGATCAAAGGCTTAATAATGGCCGGTTTTTTGAAATGAGGATCTTTATTTCACATTATCACAGATGTCACATGTTGAGGGAGAAAGCCAGTTTTCTGTCATATTTCCTTTGCAGCTCTTCAGTCATGCCCTGCATGTGAGCAGTCACCACAGTGGCAATAAATCATACAAATGACACAAAGCAACAGCGCTGCACCATACAACACAAACACAAAAAGAAAACCAGCTCTCGGAAGAAAGTCTATATGGAATAAAAAAAAACAGAATGCTTGTAAATTCCAGATTCTATCTCCTTGCCTGAGCCTAAAATCTCTGCTTTCTATGTTTCCACCTGCAGCGACCCAAACATTATGAACCTGCTGATATGGCTCTGCTTTGAGACCACATCTGTAATTAAAAGTTACTTGTCTGCTGACAAAACCTCTCTGCAGCTCTCCCGTGGCACACAAGCACAGCCGAGACAGACAACAGAGCTTCCTGTGAGAAGCCACCTCCTAAGCATCATTGCAGAAAGAAATAAATGTAGAAGCTATTCTGGGCAGAAAATTAAAAGCAACCATTCTCTCAGAAGCCTTTGGTGTTGTTTTATTCATTGATTGGTTTGAGGTTTAACTCACGTTGGCTGAACCTTCCAGCTGTATGAGATACACAAAATGGATCATTTCCTCACATGCAGTATTCAGATGTGCATCATATCCTCGCAGTAATGAATGAGCTGAAATCTCAGCTCTCTGAAATATGCATATCATGTATTTTTTTGATCCCATATGAAATACAACCCCTTCCCTCACCTGGATGTGTGAGATCTTACAAGTTGTACTGTATTATGTACTTCATTAACCTCTATTATTCTGCTTCTTTATTTGTAATGTGTTAAGCGAATTAATCACAGTGAATTAAGGAATACTATAAAGTAAATAGAGTTTGCACTGTTCCACATTTTACAGCCTCTCATTTCGTCTCCTTCCTCTTTAAGGATTTGAAAATGGCTCAGCGTGTTCAATTAAAGACCAAGTCATTAAATATGTAGCCACCTTCAGACTCACAGAGCTGCTTTTACTTCGCCTGGTGTTTCAGTGTAAACAAAGGGAAGAAGGTAGTATTTTAATTATCAGGGTTATAAATTAACATTGCAGGAACAACGAGCACTAGATAAGCCTTTGGTTATGTGAGTCTGTTACTATGTTTACATGCACACTATACTCCACTTGTATTTGTTTGTTAAAGTAAGATGTGCGAGTAAGATGTATACATGGACGGACTTAATATGATGCTATTGTTCGACACATATCCATGATGCATTGCGTAATTGGAGTATGAGGTTATGAAATTCATGCAGACGTAACTTAGATTATAACGTTTACATGCCTGAATAAAACCATTTACAATCGCTTAATATAAGTCTGTTTCTCGGAGTAAGCATAAGTCGATTTATGTCAATTTCAATCTATCAAACTGTGTACATGACATTTGGAAAAGTTTATTTTTGCCTCAGTTGGACTGTAATCAAGGTTTAGGATGCATGTAAATGAACTGTGTGTTTAGGAAAGGTAGGCTGATTATGAAATGCTTACTTCAAATGGTCACAACCAAATCAGCAACAGCATAATGAATAAAGATGGAAATGGAAAGTGAACTGTTCAAACATTTTTGGAAAAGTGGCTATAAATGCTTAATAACTTTATAGCTCTGAATTCAACATTAAATTTATTATAATATTCCATTTGACCACATTGTTCATCGATGTGTAATCACTTTGGCCCCATTTATACCTTACACTGAAATGCGATATCTCGGCATGTTGTCTGGTCTTATATTTCCGCCTTTCCTGAAAAAAAAGCATTTTTGACATGTTACCTGCATTCTGCCTGGATCTCAGAAAACACATTCTTATGCTATTGAGGCTTGTGTTTCCTCTTTGCTCCGTGGACAAGCTTAATCTTATTTTTACAATAATAACTTTTGATGCATCACTGTCTGTGATGACGTAGGTACCAACTTACAGCAAGTCACAGCTCTCAATTCAAAATAACTTTATTAACAAGAGTGAGTAAAAATAGCTGGGAAGAGGAGGCAGGGTTATGTTTGCAACTTGTGACCAGATTTTATCTCACAGATTTGTACCTGTATTGATTGCATTTACACTTGGTGACTGAGACCAGATCACAATTCACTCAATCACAGTACAGACTGGACTGTGTTTAGATGGCATCACATCCTGCTTACATTTACACCTTGGATTAACATCTTTTTTTTCCCCTTATTTGGATAATGTATCTGGATACAGATCACATTATTTTATTTTTTTTATTACATGTGCAGATCATTCATTAACTGATTAACTTATAATTAATCAGATATCATAGGCAAGTGTCAGTTTGGAGAACATTGTCCAAGCAAATTCACATCCAAAAAACCAAAATTCTAACAGGTGGATACATTGTCTTTGTGCCCGGTGGCCCTCCTTTCATTCAGGCATAGAGAATTTGTAACAGTACAGGTGTTTGTGTTTTATAAATCCAGGATGGGATGTCAAAGATGTGTGTGCTTTATTGTGTACCTGCGTGCTGTTCCTTCATGAGACCTTGTGTCCTGCTGCTATCAGTGGAGTTGTAGGTGTGGGGTGAATTCTCCGTGGGACCACTCAGCGACACAGTAGAAACTACTGGATGCCATTTCAGTCCAGTTCCAGAGGCGTTAAGGAAAAAATAACTCTTCGCCATCACCATCTGTGAAAAATACATGGGCTGTACTTTTATTGTGCCTTTTCCTTTGCAATTTTGTTTTGCTCCATGATAAAATTGACAAGTAAATGCACCATAAGTGCACTTCATTATTTTAGGTTATTTGTAATTCTGTGATGACTGAAGTGCACTGATGGCTTGAAATCATATGTTTAAGTTATACTTCTGTTCTTTTTATTTTTAGATATTAAACTTGCAATGAAATTTAAAGTATGTTTCAGTGGTTCATTTCTGAATATCATTATTAATTTTTTTTAACATTTCTTTTTTTCTGCTATAACATTATGAATGCCTTCTGGCCATCCTGTTCTGATGAGGTGCTGCATCACAGACAGGACAGATAATCAGTGGCACGAATTAACAAAGTTATTTGAATTAATCAGGTGGTACATTTGTGTGAAAATTCAAACAACGTTAAAGGGCATGCCACTTATGTTTCATTTCCATGCACATGTTAAGAGGCGGTTGAAGCTGATTACGGTTAATGAACTCATCAACAACATTTGCTCAACTATTAAAAGGTGTCAGTAAGTCATCAATACCTCCTGACTTAGATGGCATTAATTCCATCTTGCATTAACTATGAAATTTTCATAATTAACCAAGTCTCAGCCTGCACAGCAAACACACATAGATGTCGTTTGACTCAGTTTGACTGATGAAGGTCATTTGTAAAGATTATTCACAAATGCAAGAATGAGGTATGGTTAATGTATGAGAAAAAATAAAAATCTTAAGTGTTTTGGAAAAGAAGGCAAGTTTTTATTGCTGCCAACCAAGAAATTATGTATAAAAGATGAGAGTTGATAGTTTTTCTTCACTTAAATATCAAGATGATTATAACTAAATACTGCATATAACACGGATGTTTAAGTTTAAGTCTTACAAAAACATTCAGTTCATCCTTTGCTGATGTGAATACTGAGGAATCTTCACATCACACTATGAACATCAATGCTCAAGGGTTACTGCTTATATAACACCTTGAAATATGCAACCAAGGACAAAGTTTCACTTCATGATGGCAATAATAACAATGCAGAGCTCCAACCCCCACTGTGGTTTAAGGATACATTCTAATCTTATCTTTAATATGAAGCATTCATCCATACATTCACTTGTTTGAAAACAGTTCTCACTCACACAGTCAGAGATTAAGCCTAATTCAACTCAAATTAACTTCATCTGACATGGTTTTGAATACTCCTGACTTAAGCCTAATTTTGAATTAACTGGCATTTCAATGAAGATAAGGGGCACTCTTACATGTTTATTTCCTGTTTTGTATTGCATACATGACGCTAATTGGGTGCATAATCAGTATATTTTAAAACATTCTAGCTTTCCAACAAATGCCTTTAACATGCCCTTAATAAAATGTCTTTTTGTTATTACCTTTGGTTTGTCTTTGATGTATTTTAAAACATCTAATTTAATGGAAGTTATCCTTGTGGTTAATCCCATGAGAAAAGAAGAGCACAACTTTCAAATGTCATTGTAGTTGCTTTTGAGCTCAATCTGTAATACAGCACAGCACTCTAGTGGCCACAAGGGTAATAATTGTGTGTGTGTGTGTGTGTGTGTGTGNTGGTGGGGGGAGAGGGGGGCAGAGAGAGAATTTCTGCAATACAGTGGCATGTCTCTTGTTGCTACTTCCCACCTTTGATGAACTTCCTTGATGTTTCAAAAGCCAAGAAAGGAAAATGTTTCATTACTAGTGCCACCACCTCTATGTACGCTCACTGCTAGGGCAGAATAATGGCAAAGTGTCAGGGTGATATAAAAGTCACATGAATTCCCTTGCAGCTGTAATGCATTGAGATAAAAGGCCAGGGTCACGCAAATGCACTCTCAAACACAGACATACAGTCTGGTGGTCTAGAGGTTAAGCTATTTGCTTGGTGACCAAAAGACCACAGGTTCAAGTTCAAGTCCCGCTTGGCACGAGTATTGAAGTCTGTCCCTCCTGTCTTGCCTCTGACAAGCTATAGCTATTACACTGAGATGTTTCAGCATGTAGCAATCACAGGTGCATTTCCTTGAGGAAATGCATTTCTAGCTTATGTTACAACTTTCTTACAGAGTTCTTCTTATCTTGCAACATAAAGAATGACAGACTGCAACCAGAACACCTTGTTTATGAACAAGATACAGACAGTTGTTGTTAGACCATCAAAGTTGGTAAAAATGAACAAGCTGAAGACATCAGAAAGCTGTCACACAGTGATGGAATACTCTGAAGTTGTTTTTTTTTTTTTTTTAAGATTATTATCAAAGGCTGAATCTTTACACCTGCAATATTAATTTTAACATTAAAGAAGCATTATCAGTTCAACAAAATGTATCCATATCTCCTTGTAATGTTAGACTCAGTGCTTTCAGTCACTGGGCATCTTTCCTGATTAAGTTTCTGTAGCTGCACTGTTATAACATCACAGACTCTACAAACTCTGATCTCTCTGTTCAGCCTATGGAGATGGTGATTTCTCATTCATAGAAATACAGAACATATATAGGGCCAAATAATTTCATCCAATTTATGTTGGTATTTGCATTGCAATTTTTTTTCTTTCTTTTTTTTTTAATGATCGCATGGCCACGGATGGTTAGTCAGGGAGAATAAAGGAGCAGGCCAGCCAATTTTATACCTGCTGCTGCCTACTCAGAATGCAATTCCACTGAGCCTCTTCTGTTTGACATAGTGAATGTGTCATGTTAGAAATGGCTCTTTGTGGATCAGCCTGCTGCAGCACTGGTAAGACTTCAGTAGAGCCTCACATCCACCTAAAAAACATGTCATGCAAGCACTTTTGGTAATATTGAGCATTTCTCAACTATTCATCTGTCCTTTAGCTGTAAGAGCAGATATGAGTACAGTGGCTGACCAATCATATTCAAAATACAAGTCTTTCTCTTTGTCTTTACATAGCTACAGTATATTGTTATTCAATATACTGTAGTTGAAATGCCAAATCCATTGCGTTTCACCAAAATTTAACCCATTTTAGACAACAGTTTCTCACAAGCCTAAATTTGAATGATTTTGGTTTTCCTTAGAAAGATTTGGTTAGATTTGGTTTTCACTAGAAGAACACTCATGAGAACAGATACCTCTGCCAATGCCGAACAAGCGGAGACAATTTTTTTCTTGTTCTAATAGTATGCTAACCAAAACAGAAAGAAGCAATGATAATAAATGGATATTTGTTTGGTTTCCATCTCTGTAACTATTAAAGATATGTCAAAACTTAATCAGCATTATCTCAGCTATACAAATTAGTGGTTGTTGCATGCTTCTGCCCTATTTGTTACTATGCAACAATTCCATTAATATGCCCCCCTGTCCAAGCAGATATTTCAGTCCTACAGATCCAGATCCAGACCAAACTTTTCCTTCTGATAATCTATCATGGGATGAACATGCCTGATTTTTTTTCATCATAATTGATTAATGTATTACTTTTGAAGAAATTGTCAAAAAAAATATACATACACACAATATTTATGACATTCTAACAGGAAGACAGAAAGTACACAAGAGTAAAAATTATGCTGTGTAAAATGACAAGATAAAGTAACATGAACAGTGTGGAGGAACAGGAAAGTTGATACAGATTCTGTGAAAAATTAGTTCACAGAATCTGAAATGATATGCAGGAGCATGGACCTTATAAGTTTACAACATTTCTCATGCTATCTTGCATCTCCTCCAGTTAGCAAAAGGTTTATTTGGAAATCAATAAATATGAAAGAAATGAAAAGATTTTCTTCACTTCCCAAATTAAAGCTCCATTGGCAGTTAATTAAAACACACCCTGCTTCAATGGTCTCATGCTTTGGAAGAGTTGTTTATCTTTATGGATATGAATTGAAATGCACTACAGCAAAGGGATGGCTTAAGGAAATAAAAATCCTCTTTGATAAAACTTTGTTAAAGCAGTTTAAGCTTATTATAAACTCCCATATTAGTACAAAACAAATCATCCTCACTTCATCACAGTTAGTTCTGAGAAGAAGATTATGCAGTTGCCTTGCAGATCTAGTATAATAATGCATCATGAGAAATGTTGGAACTTTCAATATTTATAAGAACTTTAGGCGAGAACAGAAAACACCACAAAAATCATTATATAATATTGCAATTCTGACCTGATCTTAAGTTGGTTCTGCCATCAATTACAACTGATCACTTACTATATTGTCCAATACCACCACTGACAACTGACCACTATAGGCCACCACTGCTACAAGCAATGCCCAAAGAAGAGTTACGCCAGTAATGTGCTATTACTGTCAGTAAACTACAATACTTACAACAGGTGGAAGGTAACAAGTTGATCTACCTTACTATGAACTTTAGTTTTGAGGACTGATATAGTTCTTGAGTATGATATTGATACTTTATTTCTGCTCCACTGTTTCAAAGGGAACTATTTTCTTTTTAACCACATTAATTTACTTCATGCACAGCAAATTGTGGCTTTTGGAATAAACTCCCTGTGAGTTAAAAACAACTCAGTTTTAGTGTACATGCGTGACCATCGCATAGACTCCAGAGCTGAGTAAAAATAACTTTTTTTTTTGAGTTGATCTTGAACCCCTTTTTCTGAGTTAAAATTTTACTCTTCAGATGTTAAAGTTCTAATCTGATATAGAGTATATGTAACACTAAAACTGAGTTAATTTAAATATTAACTAATTACCAGTGTTAGGAGGAACACTTAAAATATATTTAATTCAACCCTTTTTTNTAAATATTAACTAAT
Source organism: Lucifuga dentata (assembly GCA_014773175.1). Lineage (NCBI taxonomy): Eukaryota > Metazoa > Chordata > Actinopteri > Ophidiiformes > Bythitidae > Lucifuga > Lucifuga dentata. The sequence continues at coordinate 328 of VXCM01009180.1, read as the reverse complement.
TACCAGTGTTAGGAGGAACACTTAAAATATATTTAATTCAACCCTTTTTTAGTGTTAACAATTCTATATTATTCATATATTTTATGTAAATATTACTGCTGCGCAATGTAGTTTACAACAGATTTTTTTATTTAGAACACATCATTTACATTTAAACCACCTTCAAGGTCATAACAGTGCAGCTTAAGTTGTATAAAACAGTCCATAACATACACATTAGATTTAGTCGTCAGAACAATAAAAACATAACAGCAGTGTCTGATTAGTGCAACATTGTGTAACATGAGGTAAACCATTAAATTTACTCCTGTTGAAGTACATTAAAACA
>VXCM01009178.1:25875-39004 GCA_014773175.1 Lucifuga dentata | reverse complement strand
GACAGGTAAAAGCTGATGAAGATCAGTGTGTTAATGAGCTGCTGCATATTTACCAGCCACCATTTAACCTGATTCATCTGGTTTTAAAGGAAACACACATTCTGCTTTAGAGATCCTAGTTTTAAAACGCTGACGCTAAAATAACAGGAAAAGTGCATTTTAACCCTTTAGTGCATCGCGCTGCACTGGGGTGGGGCTGGGGGGATGAGGAACTAAGAAGTGTGCAGCAGGTGAGGTGATATTTAACAGCACCTGAAAGTGTCTCAGATCAGATCAAAACTCAGCATTTAAAAACTGACTGATCAGCTGAGTGAGTTTATCTATCAAAGTTATTGATCACTAACATGTGAGGTAAATACAGTTTAAACATCACCCAGATGTCATACCACTGAAATTTACCACCAGAATGAAAGAGGTGTTAATTTTAGCATGTGGGTTTGTTTTATATAGCTACCACCATATGTAAATAAGGAAATATCACAGTAACGCCTTTTTGAGGCTAACGCTAACATATGTTGCTAACATTCATTTATGAAAGAGGAACATGGTTACACCATGATATTTGTGCATAGCAATGTGGTAAATCATGCACTACGGTTTATGAATCTGGGCCACAGAGTTTAATATCAGCAGAGCAAACACACGCGCGCGCACACACACACACACACACACACACACACACCGCAGGAAGCTCTGCTAGCTGAGCTTTTGAATTGCAGCCAAAGCTTCATGCAGGCTGCTTGCTGCATGTGTGCATGCGCACGTGTGTGTGTGTGTTAGTTTATGTTGTATGCAAACAGCAGCATTGTGTATTTTTAATGGCAGGAGGCGCCTCAGGTCCAACAGGAGAGATATTAAGAACACACAGAACATCAGAGCAGCAATTAATGCAGTTACACACCAGGGCCCATTAATATTTCCCATATGAGCTGTGACCTCCTATGTGTGTGTGTGTGTGTGTGTGTATCTCCAACATGTCAGCATGGCAAACATATGAGAGTGACAGGGCAGTTTTGACACGAGGCTTTTCAGGAGGTTTATGTGAATAAAGTGAGATTTTGGGCTGTTGGAGACAAAATTTAACAATCTACAGAATCGTGATGAAATATTTGCTCATCAACTGAAAATGATGGTCCTAGATTGCGATATGATTCACCTCCACTGACAGCCAATTTAATGCTTTTATAACCAAAGACAGTTCCTGACAAACATTCTGACAGTGTCAGAAGTTTAAGATGAAAACCCTTATAGTTTGACTGTTGCTCCAACTCACGTCTATAAACCTATCAATTAGGAATAAAATGATGCAGCATACAATCAAAACTGTTCTCCAAATAGTTGACATTAATTAGTTGACGTCATACTATCTGTAAGGAAAAAGGTTGTGTTTAGAATCATCCTGCAGGATTTGTTTGAATAATCTCTAGATTAGATTTAGATTATTTTCATCTGTAGTGAAACGTAGTCATGAATCCATTATAATTCCTGCAGACTAAAGTTGCTGTGAAGCACCAGCGAGGAAACTACAACCTTCTCTAGTAACCCTTCAATCTAACAGTGTGTCTGATGCTCAGAAGTTACTATATACCAACCAACCAGCCAACTAATCAATAAACCAAACCATCAACCAACCAATCAATAAACCAACCAACCAACCAACCAACCAATCAATAAGCCAACCAATCAATAAATCAACCAACCAACCAATCAATAAACCAACCAACCAACCAATAAACCATACCATCAACCAACCAACCAACAGGTAGTTTCCTTTTTAACATGTTGAATTCAGCAGAGAGCACCGATTCATGAAGTCAAAGTGAGCAGCTGTGTTTTCAGTAAGTTGGTGAGATGTGATTCAATCCAAGAAGACAGAACCATAAAATTAACTCTTTTCTTCAATTAACCCAACAAAGAAATGAAAGAGAAAGAGATAATCAGTTCATTGAATTAATAAGTGAAAACCTGATAAGCAGCGTGTTGGGTATGATCCCTGTGAGGTAAACTCTTTTTCTTCTACATTAAATCAATGTAAACCCTAAAATAATAATTATAATGAAAATAATAATGACAGTTCACTTTCTCTCTCTGTCATTATAACCATCTGTCTTCTTTTCCAGGTTAATGCTATAATAACTGGCTGTTCATCATACATCTCACTATAAAGACAGAAATCTCTGTCTGTGGCACCAACATGTCTAGAACCCGTCATGTATGAAGCTGATATTCAGCAGGTTTATTGATCAGGACCCAAGGACGTGCGGTGTCACATTTGAAGTTGTTTGGGTGAGTGGTTCTCAAATTCGTCTGTGCTGGTAAAAAGTAGTCCATGTGGCAGGATACACTCCAGGTGTGGTGCTCTGATCCACTGTCATGGTCTGAACTCAATCCCATACAGCAACAAAGCTAGCTCAGAGGACGTGCAGAACTAAATTATGGCAGGCTGCGGCGCACACCATAAAGTCCGGCCTGGTCCGAACAGCCACGTTTTGAACGGGCGCTGTACTCGTATGGATAATATCACTCTCTCTCATCTTCATGCAGTGCAATTTATAGAATCTCATGAATCAGATAAAGTTTCTCTCTGTCTCAGAACTATTTTACAGCCAAATATTTTCCCGTCAAATCACTCTTTCTAAATTGATTTCATTATGTTGTTGTTATTTTAAGATTACTGGGGAATTTCATCTTTCATGTAATCACTCCATAGAGTTTTTGTGACATTTTCCTTTCTACAAAATCCTTCTTATCTGTAAAATCTGATGCAGTCAGCAAAAAGCAGGGAGGAAAGTTTAGATCCTGATACACGCTGATCATTGATCAGCTCTCCTTCACCGCGACATGAAGTGTCCTCATATCGCCTTAAAACAAACCAGATGTCTGATCAGCTTTGGCCACTATTAGTGTAGTCCTCATCCAACATCTGGCTGATGCTGCATAATGGGGAAAATGTCATGAGATATTTGCCCTTTTACGTTTGTTTTGTTCTGTTTGAGTTTTGTTTTTGGTAAAATGGTGCAAAAAAGCCGTTAAACCCACATTAACCTTTACTGAGTAGTAAAGGTTCAATCAGCCTATATTTTCCTGACTGTCTCTCCTTCGCATCTTTGCTTTGGCATAGGTTTTACGTCGGATGCCCTTCCTGACACAACCCTCTGCATTTATTCGGGCTTGGGACCGGCACAAGGTGGACACTGGCTTGTTCCCCCTTGAGGCTGCATTAATATATTTTCCTGACTGTAAATTTGCTTTAAATAAAGTGCAATGTTCTTCAACACAGGATGTCCTGGATTATTGAATCATGAGGGTTTGTTCTGTCACTGGCTGAAAAATTCATCAACTTAAATTCTGAGAACTCACATTTTCTCTCAGGTTGGTATGGCTACGCAAAATAACCCAGACATAAAATATCACTTAAAACATATAAAACAATTATACATTAAAAAAGGTTTTTAGTTACATTACTGTCGGTAACTCAGAATGTTGTGTATTACTGCAGCCAGTGTCCGAGTTCTTCTGACATCAATCATAAAAATGCCACTGGGGNGGGGGATTTTGGCCTGATGGTGACGTTTGAGGAAAGGTCAGAGGTCATCAAATTCATGAGACAACAATAGAAAATTTAACTCAGCCATTACTTATAGCGTGAGCAAAGTTGAAGTTGGTGTAAATGGAGAAAGGCCATTTAATCATCATTCTGTTTACACACACACACACACACACACACACACACTGTCAGTCAGACAGACGGTGTATTAGACACCTGAAGAGTCATCTTGTTTTTTTTTCGGTAGCTGTTGTGCCACATTTGCTTTGCACAGTTGCTTAATTGTGTTTATCTGTGGGTATTTGTGTGTGTGTGTGTGTGTGTTTTTTGGAGCAGCATGAGTGTGTCTTGAAGGAATGCTTTAGCAGTCTAGACTGATGGCTGATCCCTGTCTGTCCCCTCAATAAAAACAAAACACATTTACTCATCCTCACATTTTCCTCAGAGCGTTTGACTGTACGATGGAATGCGAATAAAAAGGAAGATTAAAACTGATTTCTGGTCAGACATGAACAACATGTTAGGTGCAAGAAGGATTCATGTTAAGGTCTAATTAAATATCATATATAGCATGTGTACATAAATTTCTGCTGAATTTACATAAATAACTGTACCAACATTTAGCATTAGCGATACTGGTCATTTCAATGCAAATGTGAAGAAAAAGGTCCCTTTAAGTTTATCCATATCCACTGCACCTTTCAAAGTAAGATTTTTCCTTTGCAACAGGAAGCACTAAAATAAAATCCAGAATAAATGTAAAGGGAGAGGTTAGTGACGTGTCATTCATAGAATAGTGGATTAAGTTGTATTTCAGTTTGTTCCAGGTCTGGATTAAATTGTGTTTCTGTCCAGATACAGAGCAGGGTCCGGTATTTTAATATGAGGATCTCATATCATGTGTGCAATTTTCATATGAGCCGACCAGACAGATATTACAGGAAGCCTAAGACAAGAAAAATGAAGTGTTGTTATGATGACACGCTAAACTGTTTTTTTTTTTCCAAAGGAGAAAATATTAGGATTCTTGCAACTTCCTGCATCAGCCTAGCAGCCTATACAGTGGAAGCATATAGGATCAGCTGTGTGAGTCAGCTGACCCGATTCCCCAGGAGGGGTTACCAAGTCTTTTCAGACTTTCTTTTTTCCTGCCTTTCCTGTCTGAATCAACTAGAACAGCGTCACATTTGCACTAATGTTCTTCAGCATTACGTGGCTGGTCCATGCACCTTCTCTTTGGTGGATTTCCAGTTGTGAAACAAAATTTGGAAATCAAAAAACAGGTCCATTTCATTATATTTTGTCAACAACAAAAAAAAAGAATTTTGTGTTGTTTTTCCTTTCCCAGTATTTTACATAGCCAGTCAAAAAAAAAAAAAAAAAAAAAAGTCTAATCTCCATCACTACAAAATGCAAAATTTTCCATTTTCTTTTCAAAAGCACAAAGTGTGTTGAATATTTTGCAGGAATCTGGCATCAGGACAGGACAAACGTTCCCACAATGGCTTCTTTCTGACAGGTACTCTACTGATGTCCAGAACTGTGCTGCCTATGTGTTTCTACACATATTTTATGTATTTATTATATGTTCAGTGTTTTGTTTTTTTTAATGGTAATTTCAGTGGCTGCTGCAGAGCAAGTTTCCCTAGTGCAGTTTAGTGAAGTGAAGTGGGTGTTCTTAAGTAAGTGTCTGCAGATATGGAGTGGATCACAATCTTGTCAGGAGAGAATGTGTCCTATACTCCATAGGAAATGGCTATCAGTAGCACTACAGCATTTTGCATACATTTTTACAGACATTTTGTTAACCTAAAGCCAAGAATTAAAATGCAACAAATCCATATTTTTTATTACTAATCTGTTCAGAATAAATATAGAAATTCAAACCATATTCTACAAATCACTTTCTGTGTCAGAAAACACTTTGATATTGATTTTTGTGGGCAATAAAACAATTCTCAAAAACAGATTATGAAATTCGTTTTCTGATTTTTGCTTCAAAAATGGAAATCCACTGCAGGGAAGGTACATACACAGACCTTCCCTTCATCCAGTTATTTAAGGTTGAACCCAGAGAACTGGCAGCTTCTGTGTGATGAAGTAAAGCATGGAACTGGTTGAACTTTGCTCTGAATCATGGAGATCCCATGTCAGATTGTTCAGCTCATTTTTGTTCTAACTGTACCTGTATCTTCTTCCCTGCATACAGTACCAAAGCAGGCAGCTCATAGGAGCTCCCATGCTAAAGTTCAGGCTGCTGTCATGTTCCTTCTTTCAGACAGCTAAGACTTGACCTCAGAATGGCAGAACATTTCTGTCATTGTTGTTCCGTTCAACCTGCTTAGTACAAAAAAATCCCTTTGCTTCAACAAAAACGCAATTGCACATTTCACAACTTTTAGTGTCCGAAGCTCTCGTAGAGATTGTACCTCACCATGATCTGGAGGAGGTGATGCATTAGAGGCATATTCTGTTATATAAAAGCAGAATCTGACCCTTCTCTGTCCTCTGGATAATTTGGATGTATGTCAACACTAATTTCAGTAAATCCCATCTTCCAAGTCAAAGCTTGTTTGTGGCTCTTGCTTCCCACCTATCATACAATCTTCTATGCTTCAAACCAGTAAATTCAGGTCCTTCTCTTCTTGTTGAGACTAGACAATTCCTGCCAAGCCGTATCCGTGTGAACGCAAACATTAATACTACAATTATTTAACAATGTGGCATTGATGAGGCGGCGTGTGCGTGAGTCTGTGTACCTGCTTGCTTCGTGACACTGAATAAACTTTTCTTTGGAGCGAGTCCAGTCCCCTTTCATCAGGCTGATCATGGCGGATCACTGATGACCTGAGTCAACCTTTGGCTTCACTGGAGCTGATGAATCAATCAGACTGTTTCCCGCTGGTGCTGCCAAGCCGCTTCACAGGTGAAATTAATAAAACAGAGGTACAATCACAACAGTCAACCATCAAGCGTGCAATGTGATCTGACTGATCAACTTCTGCGATGGGGAATATTCTATTACAGATCAGCTTTCTTAACTTTCAGTCAAGTAACTGTTACATTGTTTTCTGATGACACTAATGAGCCATAAAACGGGTTATGTGACGTTTGTGTTGCTTTAACAGCAGGACTCAAGTGGTTCCTGAAAAACAGGTATTGTGATATTTACAGCATTAATCCTACGATAATTGAAAGGCTCAACAATTATATGATGTTGATCACTTCTCAATATGTCATCTTCATTTGATTCTATCTGCATGATGTGTTCTAAAGAGTAATAACAACACGCTTTATTTGTTGGCGCCTTTCGTGCCACTCAACGACACCTTACGGTACAGCAACGTAAGCGTTGTTTATCATGGAGCCAATTATCACTTCATGTACAGCTGACATGGAATCACAGGTGTCTGTTAGAATGTTGAAATCTGCTGTCAGCAAACAAAGCATGAAGTCCGTTTGACAGCGTGCAGTGAAATATGCGACACTGTGCAGACACATTACACATGTCATGCTGCCTGTTTTCTCTGTGGATTGTGTGTTCTTTTTCCAAGAAGCTGTGGCCCAATAAATCAGGCTCATGCCAAAGTTAATTAGTTAATAAATGTAAACTTATGTACTTTGTTTCCTTCATATTGTTTCCCCATGAGCCTTGCTTTGTAGAGAAGTCATACTGGAGCCACGTTTCTGTCCAGACTTTAACAAAGTTAACTTTTGGTAACCAAACCTGACTCTGATCCTCTCCACGCATTGATGATTGTGTTGATCATATCAGGGCAGCAGCATTTGTGACCAAGTTAGATCTCTTGAAAGGATACTGGCAGGTTATTGGGTTTGCAGGGTAGTGAAATCTCTGTCTTTGTCACCCTGATCATTCTGCCAATATACTGTAACGGTCTGTGGTACATAATGCTGCTGCTACTTTCCAGCATCTTGTTTACCAGGCATTGGCTGGAATGTCCATGGAATGTCCATTTTCATGATTTCATTATTCACAATTCAAGTTGGTCTGAGCACGTTTCACCATGAAGAGGTACTGAAATGGTTCGCTAAGGTGGAGGCCATGCTGAACTTCCTGCTCCTTCCACCAGACAAGAATTGAAAATCTTCCTTTTGATAGATGACTAGTACGGGGGGTTCTGAATCAATATTGCTAGTGTGGCTGCTCCACTAACCAACCTATTAAGCCCAAAAGCTGCATTTGTTTGATCTGACCACTGCCGGCTGACCTTTGACACCATCACAAGGTTGTTGGCTAGTGCTCCTCTCCTAAAAGCCCCTGACTTTAGTGAACCTTTTAAACTAGCTGGAGATGCTCGTGATGTTCTTCTTCAGGAAGGTGTAGAACATGTGCTACTTTTCAAAGATGTTTGATCTTTATCAGAAGCACTACTAAATTATTGAGAAGGGGTCATCGGCCCTCATTTTGGTTCTTGATCATTTTGATGTTTATGTAGGTATTTCCTGCGGTGGTATGCGCTGATCACAACCCCCTAGTTTTCTGAAAAACGTGACACCTAAAACAATGGCTCATGTTTTGACAGGGATACAATCTTGAAATTGTCCACATTTGCAGGAGGGACACCCTTTCCAGGTCATAGTGCAGATTTTAAAAAAAATATATAGATTTCTTGTTATTGGTTTAACTGGTTGCCCAGTTAGGCAACTTTTTCAGGGGTGTAGGTGTTACGGTGTTTTTTCTATGTATCATGTGGTCTTTTTTTCAGGAAGTTGTGGCCCAATCAATCAGACTCATGGCTGCCACCTCATTATTTAAGGCCCCTTCCCTCTCTCTCTCTCTCTCTCTCTCTCTCTCTCGCTGCTCCTGCAGTGTCTCCTCATGCCAAATTTTCCCTTTTAGCTTAATTTGTTAGTAAATTTAACCTTATGCACTGTTATGTATGAGTTTATCTCCTTCATGTTGCTTCCCTATGGGGAGTTATAACTGCACATAACACTTACAGCTACATAGCTAAAGAATAAAAACAATAAACGCAGACTGAAAACCAAACAACAGTACTGTGGTATTAAATCAACATAGTGTACTATATACAAAACTGCATGGAGCGCCTTACAGAAACACTTTGTCATTTTGTGATACCCTCTTGCTTTCCATTTCACCCAGAATGAAAGAATTCTGGTATCAGTTTTTTCCCTCTGTGTTCAGACACAGGTCGAGGTACGTGGGTTTGTTTCAGAGTTACAACAGCGCTCAAACCTGGAAACCCCACTGAGAAGATGTGAGACAGGATTGTCAAGGTGCTCTAAAGCCTGAACCCACAGCTTACTGGTCGTAGCTCCAATGCAAACTGCTTCTACAACCACCGTTTAAATTTTCTGTCATTAACTATCCTACATTTCACAAGGCACAACACGTACTGTAAATCAGACAGCTTCAGAGTTGCTGGAAGTAGTACATTTGAATTTTTGACAGAATTAGGCTTCCGGTCTTTGCATCTTTGCACAATGCTAACCTAAATATGTCCAGAAGCTTTGCTGTCTCTGCAGAGTCCGTCTCTCTTCTGGACGCACAGGTGAAAGCTCAATCTATTGACGCCGCTCTAGGTAAGACGGCAAACACATTTTCCCTAAACGTTGGAGGATTCTTTTATTCATGTGTTGGTGCGCTGCTCTTCACCAAAAAGCACAGTGTGTTAACAACATGTCCTCATTGTTTACATGGTGCAGCAGCACCATGGGAGCGCACACATAAAACCAATGACATCCATGCAGCGTAATGGCCTTAATGACAGACGCACAAAGACAGCTAAGCCGCTGGTACGCCAGCAATGTAGACAACAGATGATCTGTAAGGCTACTGGCTTTGTCCTGCCAGTGAAACCTGCTGGTGTCTCGTCCCAGCCAACACCAACACACAAATATGCTGCCGCGCGTGGGAACCTTCTGCTGCAGGAATGTGACAGTGAGCAATATTGTAGGAATCACAACCATGCAGCTCACCTGAGCCACAGACATTACAACAGAATAGAAAAACCAAAAGTACTGTATTCTGGTTTCCATGTTTGTTGTGATATTTACATAATTTCAGATAGAAATATGCAGCTTTAATTATGTGTGCTTGCCAAAGCACACATCTTAATTGGTGTGCCAAAAGCAAATCACAGGCTTTGTTCTTCTCGCTTTTTTATTCTAGTCTTTTCTGTTTCTCGGCACAGTTTTTGGCACTTAACTAGTCTCTCACGCTTCAATCTAAAAATATCATAAAAATAAAAAGAAAATAAAAAAGAAAAGAAATAAAATAAAAAAATAATAATATTCATAGTAGTTCAGCATATCAATTGCACGCTATATCTTTTGCTAGCAATATGCTTACGGTTTTTATACAAATTGTGAAAAACCTGCGATTTCTGGCCACATTGAAAATGAATGAAGAACCGCTTCAAGCATTTTTAGCTCTGAAACCATAAGAGCTAAAAATAAGCAAACTTAACAGATTCTAAATGATATCCCCTACAAACAAAAATAAAATTACAAATATTGACCTGATGGTGGCGCTGTAGTAACCCTTTCACATTTTGGCTGATAACTTTTGGACCATAGGTCTGACAGTCAAAATTCTTTTTTCCCTGGATTCCTTGAATGAAGACACACATCATCCATATAGGCCACACCCACTTCTGCCTGGCTAGATTTTCTGCCATTTTTAACTTTTTCAAAAACAGGTTTTTCAAAACTATTCCTACATTTTTGGCTCAATTGTCACAATCTTTGGCATGTGTAATCTCTGAACCAATGCAAACAAAAGTTCTATTTGATGTTATTTGATATTTCTTATTGTTTTGCTACAATTGGCTGCCAAAGCTGAGTGGGTGTGGCTCATTCAACAAAACCTGCTATATCTCATAAACAAATTAGCTTATTGTTACCAAACATGGTGGACACATGCAGTAGATGTGTGCAAAACATGAGTCATCAGTCAACCTGATGGGGGCGCTATAACAGCCACAGTTGATTTTTGAAAAACAACATGATTTTTGCCTTTGAAAGTGCATGGGGAGTGCAGACATGCTGACACCCCTCCCCTGCTGTTAAACAAACATCACATCAATGAGCTGTGGCATCAAAGTGAGGAGACACACATTCTGTTTAAATGTCTGGATCTTACACACTACGGGAGGTACAGCAAACAGACCCAGCAGACACATGTATGTGGGTGTCACGTGCGCGCATGCACACACACACACACACACACACACACACACACAGCAGTGGAGGAATTCCTGTAAGAGGCAAGCACACATTACATTTCCTTCAGGAAATGTAGAATCGGCTAGTTTTCTACCATTCTGCTGTGAGGATGATGGTGACTGGTCATATTCAATGCAGACAAATCATGTGTGTGTGTGTGTGTGTGTGTGTGTGTGTGTGTGAATCCAAAATGTCATTCAGTAAAATGATGTGTTTTTTAATCAGAAAGACTAAAACTATGTGTCCTGCAGATTAATCACAATTAATCATTAAGGTTAATCATGAAATCATTTACCTTGTTGATTTTCTTTTGTATCATTCAGCAAAAGTATTAATAAAGTGGGCCATAATCAAAATTTTTGTCTTATTTCATAGCATTACATGACTAACGCACATGAACACTGTGATGCTGAAACAATATGTTGCCAAGAATAGAATAGAATAGAATAGAATAGAATAGAATAGAATAGAATAGAATAAAGCTGGCTTTGTGTTATATGCCTCCATAATTCCACAGGCTCATCTGAGATGGCTGGAAGCAGCAGAACTGAGTCTGACTTCCTGCTGATTCCGGGGATCCTGCCAGAGATCCTTGGCGTTGTGAAGAAACAGCGTTGTGTTTCCACTGTAAACTACAGATGCAGCAGGTAAACACTGACCTAACGGACTTCTAGCACATGTTACAGGATAATATTGCCTCAGTGGACTTCAAAGGGCAGAGAGAGAGTCTGGTTTCAGTGGCTGAATGGAGGTGATGTTGTGGTACCGGGGCCCAGAGAGGGATGGAGGGATGGAGAGGACGGTTGGAACTTCATCAATGCCAGAATAGGAAGAGGAAAAAGATAATGCAGATAGAAAGAGAAGGAGACAGAGAGATAGTGGGAGGAAGGAGCAGAGAAAGCAATAATATCCAAATGGAATGTCATGTAGACCCAGCAAATCTGGGAAAATACCTGCAAGTCCTCTGAGTCAGACTGAGGAAAGGAGGGTGGAAAGGAAGAAGGAATGAGGGTGGGAAAGAAAGAGAGAGAGAGGCAGAGAGATAGAGAGATACTGCCTGTCTGTGATGGAGGCAATGCAGACGTCTGATTATTTTCAAGAAAATGAAACACATTAAGAATGTTGCTGGATGGAGGCTTTAACAAACATCTGAGTGTGTGACGAAAAATACACAAGTCTGTGTTCACGTGTGTGTGTGTGCGTGTGTGTGTGTGTGTGTTCTCAGCCTCAGAGCAGCAGTGACTTTATTAAACAAAACTGGTTGGAGTTTGTTTTCTGTGGATGTTCTCTCCTCACTCCACCTGCTGTCTGGGAATGTTCACCAGCTGTGGGAACACGCACGCACACACACACACAGAGAGAGAGAGAGAGAGAGAGAGAGAGAGAGAGAGAGCATAAAATGTGTCAGACATTTAAAGATAAATGAAACAGATACAGAAGGTACAGCGTATATCAATAACAAATTACACAAGATTTCACAACTTTTCAAAGATTTCTGGTTTATTTAAATCAGCTCATCTTGTTATTTGTTGTTTGGAATTTGAAATGACAGATTTTCACATTAAAGTTTTGGTAAAATGATGGCATTTTATTTTTGTTTTTGCAGTCTGTGCAGGAAAAGATATCATGCTGTATGTTACAACAATATGAAGAACCAGAAGTAATAAATTATACCACTACATTTGAGCGCACCAGAAACTTTTACACAGAGTTACTGTTGTCATGGTTACAGGTAAAAGCTACGTTTTGCTCCTGTGTGTCAGTTGCCTCCAGGGAAATGAAAGCAAACACATTCCTGTGCAGTTGTATCAGGTGTGTGTAGCTACTGTAGCTGCTCGGACATCAGCACGATAACCACAAACACCGGTGGGCTGGTGTTTCCCAGCAGGACGCTGAAACCAAACAGGAGACATGGGCTCTTTGATCACAGCGGCGTCCCACTTCTCAGGGTTTAACGCAACGTTTATACAAACCCACCACTTCATTCCTGATGCGGCCACAGCAGAGATTTAAATCGAAGGCTACGTTCACATTACATGCTGAAGTGGCCCAGATCTGGGTTTATGTTTTTGTTTTTTGTCTCCATGTGACTCAGATCTGATGTTTTGGGGGGGATTTTTTTGCCTCCATGTGACTCAGACCTGATTTTTTTTTTTTTATTTTGTTTTTTTGCCTCCATGTTACTCAGATCTGATTTTGTTTTTTTGTGTTTTTTTGCCTCCATGTGACTTAGATCTGATTTTTTTTTTTTGTTTTTTTTGCCTCCATGTGACTCAGATCTGATTTTGTTTTTTTGTTTTTTTTGCCTCCATGTGACTCAGATCTGATTTTTTTTTTTTTTTTTTTTTGCCTCCATGTGACTCAGATCTGATT